>PVIC010000164.1:116581-156129 GCA_004025085.1 Thryonomys swinderianus
CAAAAATAAAAAAAAAAAAAAAAAAAAAAAAAAAAAAAAAAAAAAAAAAAAAAAAAAAAAAAAAAAAGGAAGGAGAAAGAATACTCCATAGGGAAACATTTGCAAATTATTTTCTGATATAGGATTAAGATTCAGAATATATAAAGAACCCCTCAACTCCACAATAACAAAACAACCCAAGTAAAAAATAAGCAAGAAGGTGAACATTTTCCCAAAGGAGATATACCAATAGCAAATAGGCCCATGAAAGTCTGCTTAATGTCACAAATTATTAGGGAAAAAAAGATAAAAAACTCCAATGAGGTACTGCTCCACTTGGGAGGGTGTTATTAGCAAGAAGAGCGAGCGCACATGTGGAGGATGTAGGAATCTGGAAGCCTGGTGTCCTGCCCTGGATGCCACTGGTTCAGGGGTTTGGAGGCAGCAAAGCAATTTCTCAAACATCAAACACCATGCACCCCATACTTCCTGCTATGTGTGTACCTCCAAGAACTGAGAGCAGACCTAGAGAGACTGTACAGCCACGTCCACAGCAGCCTTCGTCACAGTAGCCAGCAAGGAAGAGCAACCGCTGGGCCCTGGGAGAACAGGAAGTAGCTGGGCAGCTGCTGTTCCTGGGCCCTGCCCTGGGCCATGCTGAGGTCCGCCTGGCCCTCTGCTCCCTGCTCTGTGGGCCTCTCTCCTTGGACCAAGGCCTTCTACTTCCAGGTCAGCTAGTTATTGTGGATTGAGGCTGCCCTTTGGACTCAGGCCAGCTTCACCTGAGGGGCCTTGCCACCCACCACAATCTTAGTCTGTCATCTGCATTCTCACGTCCCCTGCCAGAGCCTCCTGGTTTCCCCAGAGAGGCAGCCCCATGGGTTGGAGGCATGGAGACCCCTGCTCAGCCCTGACCTTGGCCGCCTGGCTGTGGCCGGCGCTGCCTAGGCCCCATGTCTTCTCCTGAGGCTGCAGCCGGGCAAGGCTACTGATTCCCTCCATGGGCTCCAGCTCCCACTCCCAGCTCTGTTCTCCCTGTGATGCACTCGCCCCAGATCCACCCATCTCACAGATGGGAACCGGGGGCCCATGCAGCTCTTACATCCTCATGTGCACCCTGGGGTACAGAGCCAGCAGTGACATCAGCGCCTGGGAGTGCCAGTCTCCTGGAAGGCTGTTGTCTCTCTCCGCTTCTCCTTCTGAAGGTGCAGAGGCCACAGCCCTGTGGGGCTGGGTTCAGATGAAAGTGAGCCGGGACCATCTTGCCAGCCAACTGCAACTCAGCCTCATCTAGTAGGGGTGACCTCACTGCGTCCCCTGGGCCCTGGGCTGCTGCCCCAGCAGGACACTGGCTTCTTCAGGGGAGGCCTCTGCTGGCTGGGGGCGGCTGGCATTCTTCCTGGCTCTGCCATATCACACAGCTTCCTCAACTCGGTGACTCAGAGCCCAGAAACAGACAGCAGAGACTGGTGCAGGTTGCACCCTAGGGCCTGGGTCCTCAACCAGCAGGGCTCTGGACAAATGGGCCCTGGCAGAGAATGGCTGCCCCACCACAAAGGAGGCTCCTCCAGGCCCTGGAGTCCAGGGCTGCTGTGGACCCAAGCTGACCTCTGCAGGGCACTGCCACCATCTGGCTGCTGGTATACCCTGTCCTGATCTCTTTTGCCTCCCAGGGTGGCCCTGTAGACCAGCCAAGGTGACCTGATTAGCTGGTGGGACAGAGTTTGTGAGTGCAGTGCCACAGAGTGCCCACTTGTGACAGTGTAGGGCTATCAGAGCGGCTGGCATTGCAGAGGAACGAGGACTGTGATCCGACAGAGGATGGTGACATGGACACTGGGCTTGTCCAATGCCCTTGAATGCCCTCCTGACTGTCTCAGGAGAGACAGAGGACATAGGCCCACCTTGGGGTCCCAGGGGGACAAAGGCAGAGACAGAGTGGTGGCCCCCAAGGAAATCAAAGCCACCCAAGCTGAGGAGGTGCCCTGGAGGACTTGGGCACAAATATCTCCATCTTGGGATCCTGGGGACCTATGTGCAGCCTGCAGGCTGCCTATGTTGCTAAGACCAAGGGGACTCAGCTGGCCCTGTGTGGTACTGGCCACGCTGCCCACCAGAGGCCTCAATCTCTCGACTACCGGGGTCCTTCATGGCAGCGCTGTGTAGCGAGCAGGTGTGACAGGACCAGCAGCCATGTCCTCTTCCACTGCAGTTTCCCTTTAGGTCCATGCAGGGTAGTCCAGCTTCCCAGGGGATTCTACTGGCCACCATTTCCCAGTGCTGTCCACTCTGGGTGCAGGTGCTAGCCTGGCTCCAGGACAACCCAGGAGCCACTCTATGCAGCCAAGGGGGCTGACAGTGGCACCTGCTACCAGCCAGAGGGGTGAAGGCAGTCATGGTGGCTTGGCTCATGGCTGGGGGAACCACTGTCCACCAGTCCTGGAAGGGAGGATGTCCATACTGGCTGGGGAGGCCTGGCCAGCAAGAGCTGGGGAACACTTCCTGAGGTCTTCAGCCTGCGAGTTTGGGGGCAGGGTGGCTGAGTCCTGGGCAGGTGCAGGGTCTGAGGTCGTGAAGAGTGAGACTGGAGGCTCCACTGAGGCCCAGACTGGCAGCCCAGGTTCCCACAGGCTGTGAGGTCAGGGGCTGGGCATGAGGCCTGTCTATCCCCTTGCACAACTCCATGGAGATAGAAGCCATGACAACACTGTGTGCTGCTTCGAGCAAGCCAGTGGGCTGGCCTGGGCCGGCTGGAGGGAGCCCATGCTTACCTCTGGAGGTGAAGGGCAGGGACCTGTGCCCTTAAGGATTCCAAGCACCAGGACTCAAGGTGGTCGCCCACGCCTTGACCCTCTGGTCCTGATGGCTGCAAAGACAGCATCTCTGCCACGCACACACTGCATGCTGAGCTCCCTGCACACCACAGCCAAGGCCAAGGGTTGGTGGGGGAAGCTCCCGCCTACCAGCAGGGACTTGTGCAACTCCCACAGGGAGGCACAGTGGGCAGCTGGCCTGGCAGGTGTGTGTGTTTGGAGGAGGCTGCTCAGCTTGAGAGGTGGCAGAGCAGGAGGCTGCCTCCCTCTAAAACCAGAGGCCGTAGTTCCTGGGCCAGGTTGGTGGTGGCTCTGCTCCAGAGGGTGGGAGGGGTTGGAGGGGTGGGGGCCTGGGCTGGGTGGGTGGACAACAGTAGCAAAGGCAGGGCTCACACCTCAAGGGCCCTGCCTTTCCTCTGGCACAGGCCAACCTTAGTAAGACCACAGCTCCACACAGACAGGAGCGGCCACCGCCTACATTTCCTCTTACCTGAGCTGGGGGATCCCATGTCCCCTCCAGTCTGGGAGAGAGGCTGGGCAGAACAAGACTGGTTCTCAGAGACCCTACCATTGCTTCAGGGTGGGTCCCTTGCCCACCATGCTGGGGTCTCAGCCTCGCAGTCTAGAGGAAGCAAGAGGGCCGTAACTGGGCCTGGCTCAGACGGCCCCTGGGACGTCCCTAATCGCTGGTGACTGACTCACCCACTTCAGAGCCTTGGTTGCTACTCAGTTATTTACCTGCACCTGCACTGTCACTCTGGAATTCTGCTCTGAGCTGGGCCCCACCTGGAGCTCCCCTGGGCAGGTGCCTGCCTCTCTCCCTCCTTCTTTCCCTCCCTCCCAGAGTCCACACAGGCTGGCAGAGTCCCCTGGGGCTCCGGCCTGTCCAGCCATGGCTGTGCAGGTGCCGCTGTGGCACCACTACCTGCAGGCCATCCGGTCGAGGGAGGCGTCCCGTGTGCGGGACTTCCAGCACGCCGAGGACATCCTGCTCACTGTGCTGGAGCGCGTGTGTGCCTTGGACCCCCGCTTCCTGGTGGACTACTCCCACCACCTGGAGGCCTTCCAGTTCGCTCTGCGCTCCTCGGAGGACCCGCTGGACATGCAGGTGCCGCTGCGGGTAGACGTGGATGCACTCTGGATTGAGGAGCTGGGAGCTGCCGAGCCAGGGGACAGCCTGGCACTCTACCGCCTGGGCATTCCCAAGGAGGCGGCCGGCCTGGAGCCATGGATGACTGTGGACATCTTCAGCGCCTCCTCTGAGGAGAGCGCCATGTGCTGTGGCTACATTGTGCCCAGCAAGGTGCTGTGTGTCCTCAGGGACCTGCTGGTGGCTGCCATCGTGCACTGCAAACACCATGGCCTCATTGAACCAGGTAGCAGCCTGGCCCTGCCAGCCTGTGTGCATGCTTTCGTGTGTACCATGCATGGGTGTGTGCACTGCGTGTGCACAGGTGTGCGGTTGCTGCCTCATATGCACATATGTTTTTGTGCATGTGTTTGTGGTGTGCAAGATCCGTGTGTAGCAGACCTCTCTCTGTCTTGGCCCTGAGCACCTCTGGGAAACACAGCATGTTTCGCATGCTCTGCTCTCACGAGTGATGTGCTCTGGATGCTGTTTCTGTGGCTGAACCTATGGCTGTGGGTTGCTCCGGAATGGCCCAGTGTGTTGTGATGATGCTCAGAACCAACGAGCCTCTGGCACAATGCATCAGGTTGTGTTGTGCAAGCGTGCACTCACATGGACATACTAGTGTGTACACGTGAACAGAGAGCAGGAGAGAGACTTTAGGCTTTTGTGTGCTGAGGTCTGACCCTATTCATGGCTGAGATGCTGGCTGGTGTCCTGAGCTCCACGCAGACCCCAGCTGAGTCCTGCCCAATGTACACAGCCAGCCTGGCCTTGTCTTCTGCTCAGCATCTGTTGGGCTAATGGGGGGACTATGCCAGAGAAGGTAGCCCCCAGGTGGGGCTAAAAGCAGGCAGTTTCCCTCAGGAGGGGTGCTGGAAGGACAGTGTGGGCTGTGCTGGAGGCAGGACATGGTGACGCTGAAGCCATCCTCCTGGGTCAGGGGGAGAACATGTGGTTGTCCTGACCAAGTACTGGGTCGGAGACAGAACATCCTGCTTCTGGTGGGATCAGGCACTTGGTGGTGACTGCTGTCACCTCCTCCCATGGACGCATTGTCTTTCCACCTCCCTGGTGTCCTGGCCCTCACAGTGGCTCAGGAGTGGGTAGGGAACTCATCTGATGGGGTCACCAGCACCTGGGGCCTAGCCTGGCTCCCAAGAAGCCCCTCTGCCTCTGTCGTCCTTTCCTCCCGGAGGTGGTGGCCAGCAGGGCCCACAGCCAGGTAGCTGAACTCCAAGTAGGGCTTAGGACCCTGAAGGCATGGGGCTTCTGATCAGATGCTAGCACCTTGAGGACCTCTCTCTTCGCCTTGCCTGCAGGGCATCCTGGCTGTGGCCATGGTTGGTGACTGCAGACTGTCATTAGCTGTCTGTCTCGGTGCCTTGAGCCCATCATGTCTGGTCATCTCCTGGCCTAATTACTGTGGGAGCCCAGCAGGACGTGTCTGTCCTTTGCCTGACCTGGCCTCCCATCTGCTCTGTGAGCAGAGACTCTGGGGTCTCTGGACAGTGGGAGTTCCCCTCACATACCTGGGCTGCCCCTGGCTGGGAGGCAAAGGCCCTAGAACTGTGTGGCCCCACCATTGTGCTGGGCATGCACAGAACCCCAGGGCTAGCTCCCCAAGCTCACCAAAAAGGTCAGCATGCCGCCAGTGGGTGGCAGGTTGTCCCCACCCCGGAACCAGTGCAACCAGCTGGGGCAGCAGGCCTGTCAAGCTGCCCTTTCATGGACAGAATGTGGGGCCCATGGAGACAGGAGGCGGAGCTGCCATGGGTGGCTGTGGATGTTGGTGCGACAACATGGTTGGGAGGAGCTAGGGCCACCAATTGGGAAACTGAGACCCCAGGGGATGGCTGGACTGCAGGGGTAGCAGTGCTCAGGGTCCATCCTGGAGGACCCAGCACCAGGACGATGAGAACACTGTCCCACTTGCTTGGAGCCGCTCCCAGGAATCTTATTTGGGGGCACAGGCCCTCCCCTGGTCTGTGTCCATACCTCTGCCTTAGTATTCTTGCTGGGCAGTGGTGGGCAGGACTGGGGTGGGCACTCTCCCTCCAGAGGGTCACTTGCCCTCTTTCCTCTTGGACAGAGAGGACATGGGCAGAAAGGCAGAGGACCCTAAGCATGATGTCCTGAAATGAACCTCCAGGTGGCTTGGGGCTCAGTGTCAGGGATGAGGTGGGGGGTGTGTGGGAGGGAGGCTCTTGGCCAGGCAGGGCACAGGGAGACGGGAGAATGCTCAGGGGATCTAGGCCCCTCTGTTGTTTCACAGAGGAGCTGGGCCAGCCAGCGGTCAGACAGGAAGCAGGGCCTTTCATGCATTCTGCTCTCTCCTGTGCCCTCTGCTGCCCATCCCCCCTTGAGATGAGGACAGAGCTGCCATAGGGAAGGGCAGGTAGTAGGGATAGACTGTGGCCAGCAGGGCCCCACCTGTGCCATTCCAGTGGGGCATGGTGGTTGTGTCTGTCCTCGCTGTCCCCTCCCAGTCTCCTGACTGCAGGTTCCCCAGCAGGTGCACAGGCCCAGAGGCAGATGTAGGGCCTCAGTCACTGGCAGCATCTCCCAGATACTGGGAGGGGTTGGGGCCACAGACAAGCCTCAGGGAGCAGCCTGGGGCCTCTGCCTCACTATTCCAGCAAGGTGCTGCTTTTGGGGCTCCCAGGGCTCTGCTCTGAGAACCCAGATCCTAGTGCCTGAACTACCACCTCTCTGCATCCTAGGCCTGTCCGGCCCCTGCCTGCTGTTGGGCAGGGCTGAGTCCAGGGTGACCAGCAGATTGAGGGCTCTGGAGGTGTGGCTGCAGGGGAGGCCCCCAGCTGGGCTAGGGACTGGCAAAGGGGCCTCACAGGGAAGCTGCTGGCATCTGCAGTGCCGTGGCTTCCATCCCACAAGAAGCATCATGGCAAGGGCACAGCCAGCTGTTGGCTTGGGGGCCAGAGGGGCCTATGGGGCACTGAGGGCCTAGGGGTGGCAGGGGTGGCCCTGGCCTGACAACAGTCCTCATAGGTTCGCTAAGCGCTGCCAGCCTGCATGAGGAGCAGCTCTGTTTGTCCCTGCTGGTGTCCAGTGGCTGGAGGAAGATCCGCTTCAACATTGTGCCCGTGCTGAGGAGGAAGTGCAAGGTGCCTGGATTGGATGCGGCCCGCTTCACAGCTGGGTTCCCTGAAGGCACCCAGGGAAGGATCACCAGCCACAGGGTGGACCTGGTGCCTGCCAGCGCCCAGCACTGGAGGTGAGGCAGGTGCCTTTCCTGCTCTCAGGGTCGTGGGGAACAGGAGGAAAGGGGCTGCTACCCAGGGTCCCCACCACAGGAGGGTGTCTATCTGTGGGTCCCTGCCCACCTCTGCTCAGGGTCTCTGCAGGTGGCCAGCACCTCTAGGGGAGTCAGGGTCTCTTCTGGCTTCTTCCAGTGGGACGCAGGGCACTCCATGGGCAGCTGTAGCAGAGTCCACTCCTGGCAGGGTGGGCAGTGGTCATGGTGGCCAGGCAGGGCCAAGTTCCCGAGGGCAGTGCCAGGCTGTCAAAGCTCCATGTGCTGAGGGTGCCAAGCTTGCTTCCCTTCTAGGCTGTGCCCCACTCCTAGGAGGCACCTACCCCCTGTTGGCTACAGACACCCCTTCTAGCCTGGCATCTGATGGAGCCTCTAGGGGCCCCATTCTCTGTCCTCAGGCCTGTGAACTAGAGCAGGCATCTGCATCTCGATGGTGTTGGGAGGTCAGTGGAGGGACTCCCTGGAGGCCCCAGGGCCTGAGGCCCATGCAGCCCGGACACAAAGGCATGGTGGGGGCAGGTGGGTGGCAGCTGGCCCCCACATCCAGGCAGCCCTGGCTTCTTCCCTAGCTCCTTTACAAAGGGATGACACTGTAAACTACTTGGGCCCTTCAGATTTCTCTGCAGAGCCCTGCAGGGACACCTGCCCACCCCAGCTACAGAGTGAGGCTGTGCCAGGCTTCTTAGTGCCCACCTGCCTGCTCTGTAAGACTCAGCCTTTGCAGGGCTGGGTGGGTGACCATCAGGAATGAGGCCCCTCAGGAAGCGCAGACACACAGCAGGCACAGTGGGCATCTCAGGTGGGCAGTGCCCACAGCTATGGACATGGGTGGGGTCCTGAGTCATGGCTATCTCAGGGTGACCCATGGAGGTGGCTCTGGCTGCAGTTGACATTCCTGCCAGGCTGAGCCTGTGACACCTCTGCCCAGGTAGAGAGGGTCCAAGGTCCCTCCTGTCTACCAAAAGGCAGCCTGGCCAGCAGGCTTCTTGCATTGCCCATGTCCTTGGGGTGTTGGTGCAAGTGGGCATTTCCATGAATGGCCTGAGGTAGTCCCTGGGAGAGGTAGGGCAGTTTGGGGACACGGCTCGGCCTGCACCCTTCACTGGAGGGCACAGCCTTCCCGCAGGTGGGTCCAGGGGCTCTGGACAGACATCAGGAGCCACAGCTGGGGATGGGTTCTTGCTGGTGATGGGCCAGAGCCCAGGCCTGATGGGAGTCTGGCTTCTAGGGTCTGCACACGCTACTTGCTCACCCGGCTGCTTGGGGAGCTGGGTGCCCTCCGGGGCCACCGCCTGGACAGCCTCTCCCTCCTCGACCGGATCAACCATGAGCTCTGGAGGGATGGCGGCCGGGAGCCTGGCCTGAGCTTCGACCACCTGAAGGTAGGTGCGGGGGCAGCTTTGGCAGCCTGCATGCAGGACCTGGGCACCTGGGTGGGGCAACCAGGTGTGTTGCATCCCTTCCTGTGTGGACCACTGAGGCTCTGGGAATGCCGCCCTAGCTGGAGTCCTCCCTGAGCAGAACCGGCTGGGTGGGCCTGGGTGCTGGACATGGGGTAGGTTGGGTCCCACAGGGCGCTGTAGACCCGGGGAGAGGAGGGCCGGAATGTGGACCCACTGGGCCATGGAGGGTGAGGCTGTGGGTTGTGGGTCACCACCAGGTCCCTGCCTGGTATGTGCCCTGTGGACTGAGCTCCTGACCTGGCCCAGGTGTCGAGAGAGAGGGGCCTGACCTGTCCTCAGGCCACTGAGGTGCCAAAAGCTATGTCCTTCAGGCCAGTCACTGCCCTCTTGGTCCTGCACATGAGGTAGAATACATGTGGGGCTCCTGATCCCCAAGCTGACAGTGCTGGGGGCTGGTGGAAGGAGAGAGGCCTCAAAGCAGGAGGGAGGACACATTGGGGTGCACTGCCCTGATGCCACAGAAATGGGCCCTCTGGGTAGGGCTACAGAGGGTGAGTAGGAGCTCAGTGGAGGGGCGTGAGGGAGTGTGTGCAGGGCCGCACACATGGAGCCACCCTGATGGCCCCATGGTCTGCAGACTGTGCTGTTGTGGGCCTGCCTGCTCTTCCCGGCGCTGGAGGACTGGGTGGAGCTGCAGGGCTCCGTGTACCGTGTGTTGGTGGTGCTGCTGTGCTGCCTGGCCACCAGGACCCTGCCGCACTTCCTCTGTGCCGGGTGTGACCTGCTGCGGGGCAGCGGCCTGGACCTTGGCACTGTCTACCAGCATGTGGAGAGCTTTGCCCGCCAACCAGAGGCTGCCTTGCGTATCCACGCCACGCACCTGGGCCGCAGCCTCCCGCCACGCGTAGGCCACGGGGTTAAGGCCCTGCTGCAGCTGCCGGCCAGCGACCCTGCCTACTGGGCCACAGCCTACTTTGATGTCCTGCTGAACAAGGTGGGTGGCTGTCCAAGGGGCTCTGGGCCAAGGGTCCCTTGAGGGTGGGGACAGAGCCAAAGGCAGCTGGGCAGGTGGGGAGACAGGATCGCACAGGGTGCGGAGAGGCCCTGAGTCCAGGGCTCTTCATGGGAGTCAGGTAATGGTGCTCAGGACCCCATTTCCACACAGCACGGCCCTGTGGACCTGGGTTCTGGGACTATTTCCCAGGGCTGTGACCAGCCTTCCAACGGTCCCTCAACCCCTGGAACCCGTTTCAGGTTTTCGTGCACAGTCAGTAGCTTCAAGGCAGGAAGGGCCTGGGCAGAGGAGAGCTGCTTACAGCACAGGGGCAGAGGAACAGACGGTGGGAGCAAGTGCGGAGCTGAGCCTCCCCACACACCTCCATGGACCCGCTGCCCAGGCGGGTCCTGTCAGGCCAGGCCAGCTGGCACCCAGTGTGGGAAGGTCTCCTGCAAGCAGAGGCCCGGGGGCAGGAGCCAGGGGAGGAGAGGGCAGAGCTCTGCCTTGTGGCACTGACAGGTGCGGTGACATCTCTGTGACCCTTGCTTCCCGCTGCAGTTCCAGGTCTTCGCCATCCAGGACACGGACCGCGTGGCAGCCATGCAGAGCGTCTTCCAGAAGACCAAGAGCCTGGGTGGTGTGGGTGGCTGAGCTGTGGGTGTGGGCTTCTCCTGGAGGGGCAGTGGAGGGGTTTGGTTTCTGGGACACCACGGGATGCCCAAGAGATCACTGGACAGTGTGAGTACCCTGGACAGTGGCCACTTTGCCCAGCCAAGGGCCTGGGTAGAGCACGTGTGCCTCCTGGGACCGAGGGCCCCACTGTGTGACTCTGCCATGGCCAGAGCTGGAGGGCTTGCCTGGCTGTGCCTTTGCCACCACTTAGTGATAAAATATGGGGCACTCCTGGCCAAACAGATGTCTCTCTCACACACACAGGGAAAGGACTCTGCGCTCTGCATCTTTAAGAGAAAATAGAGAAAGTTACAAGTAGAGAGGTCCTGTGTGCTGGGGACAGTCTGCACCTCCTGAGTGCTCTGAGGGTGACCCTTTCCCAGGTGTCCCCACTTCCTGGTTGCAGAGGAACCTCATGGCTCCTACTGCTACTCCCTGAGCATCTGCCCTCACTGGGCCCTCGTTTCTACTTGTTGGGGGTGGAGTGCCCCCTGCAAGGCCAGGTGTCCTCTCCCAGCATCCAACACTCCCTCCCCACCCACCCCCGCCCTGTCATCCCCCTACAGCTACCCCAGTCTGGGTGCCCTGCCTTCTCCATCCTGGCCACGCCTGGGTATCTTAGCACAGCTAGTGCCCTGGCCTCTGTGGAGGGAACGCACTGCCCATAGCCAGTGCCTGCCATGCTCTTCCTCCTCCCCTGTCCTCAGGACAGATGGCCACGAGTGATAGGAGCCATGCAACGAAAGCAGCTGCCCAGGCCCAGAGCTGACACCCACACCTGGACACCACATGGCATGGTGCCCTATCTAAGAATGAGGCATGCAGAAGACAGAACCAGGTGCCCCTGGCTAGGCCTGGTGTTGAGTGAGAAGCAGGGTTACTTAGGACAAGAAAGAGCTATGCCCAGAGGGAAGGCCCAGGGACAAGCGGAAGCCACTGCTGGTGCAGGCCTGAGTCATGTTCCGCTCAAGCTTGGCACAAGGCGAGTGACGGAGGCCCGTGTGAGACAAGGGGTGTAGGAGACGCAGGAGGGCAGAGCCCCCAGGGTCACCACTGTGTGCCAAGACCCAGGGCAAGCTCTGTCTGCGACATTCAGAGAGAGGAGCAGAGCAGCCTGAGGTCGCATTTGGTGGCAGTGAAGCACAGGGCTTGCAGGGCCAGCTCCCTTTGGGTCCCCTGACCCTGACCCCCCTCCTCTTGGTCCTTGTGTGCATTGTGCCACCCAGGTAGGATTATTACCTGGGAAGTTGTAATGCTTTCCACCTTACTCCCCTGAGCATGGAAGCCAGGCCTCCTGCCATCTGCAGTGTCTGCTGGCAGTGAATGCCTTAGACTTGGTGCTGTTGCTGATTGAGACCTTGCCATCCTGCATGGGTCCCCGGTCTGGAGCCTGGTGGCCATGGTGTGCTCTGGAATTAACCTGTGGATCCTATTCACTCTGGAACCAGCCTAGGGTCTGCTGTGAGCTGGTGCTGAGTGCACTGGTTCTGGACAAGGCATGCAAGATGTGGTCATGGTGCCAGCTCTGCCCATAGAGTGGCACTGGTGTTTCTCTGGTAAGCCCTTGCCTGGCACCAAAGGAGGTTGTGTTGTCCTGGCAGGGCAAGGTTCTGTCCAGAAAGCAGCACTGCGGTGTTGGGTTTCACAGGGCCCAGGCCCCTTGTTGGGGACACCCAGTACCCTGTGTCCTCTGCTGCCCCTGTGCTCAGCGTTGCCACGGGCTGCATTCACGGGGGCCACCATGACACAGCCACAGCTGTGGAACCATAGACAGGGTCCACGTGGAGTGGGGCAGCACATGTGTGGGGGTTTAGTGGGGAGAAGAGTGACTGAGCCTTCCTGTCATCTCACTCACACATGTGGCCATGGGGCTTCTTGAGGGGCAGAGAGGAAATTGGAGCGTGTCTGGGCCATGGCGGCTGGCTCTGGGGATGCGCCTGGACCATAGGAGACAGCTGTGCAATAGTCCACCCACAGCTGCACAGAGAGCGGTGCAGGCTCAGGCAGATGGCCGTGATGCCAAGGCCTCACAGTGACAGCCAGGGGCTTTCACAGTTCAGGGGCATGGGCGGAGCAGAGGGAGAAGTAGAGCTGCATCCTGCATGGAGACATGATCAGAAAAGGAGACAGGAAAAAGATAGCCATATGTGTACAGGACACGGATGTGGGGGACACTGTCCCCAGCCTGTCCTGCCTTGGCTGGCAGAGGACACACCTGTGGTAAGTGCTGGGTACGGAACAAGACAGTCGCTGGTCTGTGAAGCCAGGTCAAAGCCTTTACCTACAGTCAAGCTTGTGTAAAATATGACTTCTGACCTCCATAGGCACAAACTAGAAATTTTAAAAGTAAGATATTTAGGGCCGGAGGGTTGGCTCAGTGGTTCTGTTGCCTGCCTCGCAAGCTTAAGGACCTGAGTTTGATCCCAGGTAACCACATATAATGCTGGGCGTGGAGACACGCCCACCAACAATCAACACCGCATACTACAATGCTGGACGTGGTGGCTCAAGCTTGTAATCCCAGCATTCGGGAGGCAGAGACAGGAGGATTGCTGAGTTCCAGGCTTGCCTGGACTACATAGTGAGCTCAGGGCCAGCCTGAACTACAAAGTAAGACCCTGTCTAAAAAAAAAAAACCCCAAAACAACAACAACAAAAAATTGTGAACTCATTAAAAAGTTCTTTCTTTTCAATTAAGAAAATATTTTAAGACAAGGACTGACTTTGTATTCTAGGCTGGCCTTGAACTGTGTAGCTCAGGTCAGCCTTGAATTTGCAGCAATCCTTCTGTCCCAGCATCCCAAGAGCTGGAATCATAGCTGTGCCTGCTAAAATAATTATTTCTGTAAAGAAAACTCCTACAGACTTGACTGGTGACTCTTACCAATGCTTAGGGAGAAGGAAAATAGTCTCTATTCTAGATTTTGGACTGGAAAATAGTGCCTGGTCATTTGATACGGGCAGCATAACCTCGATCCCTGACCTGACAAATGAATTTCTGGAAAATAAGTTCTGCCAAGAAACAGCACCACAGGTGCTGTGAGCATCGCTGCAGGCAAAGGGCTTGGGACGAATTGCAGACCCATGCTGACCTTCCTGGTGAACAGCGATGGCCAGAACTGGCTAAATCCAAGAAGAGCCCACTGAGCGGCTGCACCTGACTTTGAAAGTCCCTCAGAAACCCTGTGCCCTTCTCCCTGGCTACATGGCCTGTGCTCACTGTATCTGCTCAGCAGAGTATTTGTGGCCTTCACCTGCCAGTGTGGTGAGAAAAAAATAAAGGCATCAGTATTGGGAAAGAGGAGGCAGAAATCTTACTAGTGACAGACCAAACGAATCTACAAAGACTTTATTATACAAAGTTAACATTTAATCGAAGATACAAAGTTAAGATTAGAAAATTACAATGTGCAGGGCATGCTGACACAAGCCTGTAATCCCAGCACTCAGGAGGTTGAGGCAGGAGGATTGCTATGAGTTTCAGGCCAGCCCAGGCTACATAGTGAGTTTGAGGTCAGTCTGAACTACATAGCGAGAGTTTGTCTCAAAACAAAAAAAATAAAAAGTAAATAAAATAACTACAGTGTATTACAAATAAACATTAGGAAATGAAATGTTTAAAATGCCACAAAGAAAGATAAACTGTTATTTGTAGGAAAATGGATGCACCTCGAGACCACAAAGTTAGGTGAAATAAACCAGACACAGAAGCTTAAGTATATCGTATGTTATAGAAGAAACCCAATGTATAAATACAGAGCAAAATGAAAGGTAGATAGTAGGATGTAGGGAAATGGATCTTTCTCAAGCAGGAAGAGGACTAGGAGGAGAAGGGAGGAGAAGGAGAACCCAGGGAAAAAGAGAAAGGAGATGTGTGACCCCCACATACCCACTCCCCCTGAGGGTAATCTCTATGTACTAATAAATTAAAATTACACAGTTACAGGGCTGGAGGGTTAGCTCAGTGGTTTCGGCGCCTGCCTCGCAAGCGCAAGGTCCTGAGTTCGATCCCCAGTAGCCACATACAATGTTGGGCGTGGAGACTCAAGCCCACCAACAATCAATACCACATACCACAGTACTCATGCCTGTAATCCCAGCACTCGGGAGGCAGACAGGAGGACTGCTGAGTTTGAAGCTTGCCTAGGCTACATAGTGAGCTCAGAGCCAGCCTGAACTATAAAGCAAGACCCTGTCTCAAAAAAAAAAAAATTACACAGTTACAAATGTTAGCTGTTTAGTAATAAATCTGACAAAAGCCACACATAAGACCTCTACTAAAAACTAGAAAAGTTGCCTTAAATAATTTAAAAACACCCAGATTAAGGTTCATGAATTGGAATTTTTACTCTTTTGATGGTTTTCCTGTCTTTGACCTGATCTGTAGATTTAGCGGTTTCTGTGGATTTTCGAGTAGGCCGGTCTGGAGAAGTGGACAAGAAGAATCCCAAATATAGGGACATTCAAGGCTCTAGGACAGGAAGTGCCTCTGAGAGGGATGGCAGAGGCCTGTGAGGACAGTGAGGGCCAGACAGCAGTAGAAAGCCTGGCCGGGGCACAGGATGGAGGCTGGCAGCCACCTGCACAGGCAGCCGGTGGGATCTTACTAGACCAGCAAAGTTGGTGCCACACTCATGCTGGGCACCGGGGTGTCACTGTGGGTTCCAGGGCCCAGTGGACTGAGGAGCAGCCGGGTCGTGACCTCAGCATCAGAAAGACTTCTGGGGCGGGGCCCAAGCAGCACAGGCCAAGGGAGAACACTGCAGCAAGCCAGCCTCCTCCCCACCCTGCTCTGTGGGGAGTGGGCTACCTGGCTGCAGCCGGGAGGCATCAACCCACGATCACAGACCACAGGAAGGTAAAACTCCAAGTAACATTTGAGCGACACTTCTCAGAAGAGCAGGAATGGGCAACAGTGCACAAACACACCCGGGTACCACTCAGCAGCAGGAAACGCAGGTTCACACCGAGAGAACAGAGGAGCCTGGTGTGGAGGAGGCGGCACCTCGTGAGGAGGCTGCAAAGTCCAGCCACGTGGGGACCCTGGATTCCTGCTACTTATCGCCAAAAAGCCGAGCACAGCACTGCTTGGGTCAGGTCAGCCCTGATCTATGGACCCCATCACCCCAGGGTCCTTCTACCTGGACTGGACAACACTGACAATAGACAAACTGGCCCCATGGCAAGTAGAGATCAAAGACACTGGGAGCTGGTCCAGACTGGACAGGACAAACTGTGTACCCGTAGGCCCGGGTTCCTGGCCCCTCAGTCGCACTTTGACCAGAAGGCTGAGCACAGCCTGCCTCTCAGCACCTGAGGCAGTGTTGGGCACTGTTGGCTGGGGAGTCCCAGGAAAGCAGAGCTGCCGGATGCCACTCAGGGTCTGTGGTGGGGGCCTGAACCTGATTGCACAGCTTGTGGACAGGCTGAGCCTTGGGGTGCGGAGGGCACACTCGGGGCCACCCTCACCCACCCTGGACCCTCCATCCTCCTGGCCCTCAGTGCCATCTCTTCCTGTCAGAGTGAGCTCCATGAAGCCTGACAACTGCCCACTGTCTCACAAGAGGGGACCCTGTCCTGCCTCCCTCTCTGGTCTCTGAGCGCTGCAGGCCCTGGGGACACGGGCGCTGTGTCCATGGTGCTGGGAAGGTCATATGGCTGGACTGCTCAGAAACTTCAGGGTAAAGGGGTCAGAGGCCGAGGGGTCACGCAGAGGAACGCAGCTGTGTGCTGAGGCCCTTGTCCACTGAGTGGGTTCCAGGGGTTCACCTGAGGCCATGTGTGAGGGTGTGCTGTGGGGACTCTGGGCCAGGGTGGATGACAGCACCTACCCGGGAGGGTCTGCTTGCAGGATCCAGGAAAGCAGCTGCCCCTTACTGGGTGAGGGCAGAGGGGCCCTGCCAGGCTGTACCATAGTGGAAATGCTGACCGGTGCTTTATTGAACATCTCCAGAGGCCCGGGGCCATGGAAACAGTGGCTCTGTGGAAAGCACAGTGAATCCTTCTCCTGTGGCCCTGCTTGGAGAAGGCTCAGGGAAGCTTTCCTGGCCCTTCCTGTGGCCACCATGGCCTGCTGTGCCTCTGCACCCCAGCTCTGGATCTCAGCCGGCCCACATCATAGCTTGTTACGGGGGCAGTGCTGTAGAGCCTCCTTCAGGGCCCCAGCCACGCGGTCCACGTTCTCACGGCTGGCGTTGCAGCCCAGCAGGCCGATTCGCAGGACCTGGTGGCACAGGTGGACAGAATTCAGAGAGTAAGTCTCCCTAAGACCTAGGCCAGAGCTGTCCCCCACTGCCCACAGAGCTGAGAGGGGGCTGGTGTGGTGGTCAGTGCAGGTCATTCAACATGCAGGCTGGATAGTCTCTGGACGCAGGCCTGAGGTTTCCAGAGCCAGAGGATGGAGGGAGGAATACTCTGAATGGATGGGCAAGGCCATGCTGGGGACACTCCAGGGAGAGCTCTGTATTGCTTGGTCCCTTTCAGCACGTGTGCTCTCGGAGAGGAGTGTCCCCTGGCCGGCCCTGCTGTCCTGGGCCTTGAATCCCATGGGGACCAGGGCACAGGGGCCTCGATGTGGGACTGAGTCTGGCACTTGGGCCAAGGCCCTGGCAGTGAGAAGCCCCTTACCTTCCCCATGGAGGGCCCCAGCCCGCCTGTGATTTCAATGCCAAAGTGGTCCATGACATAGCTGACAATGTCCCTCCAGTTGTAGCCTGCAGGCACGGCCACAGTTGTGACTGTGGGGAGACGGGTGGCCTGTGGGAAGTGTGCCGTTCAGCCACCTGCATGTCTCTCATGATGGCATCACCCAGGCCACCTGCCCAGCCTGACCACCCTGGGGAAAGCGGGGCAGCCACATGGCTCCAGGGTGGGGTGCTAGAGCACCTGAAGACCAGGGACTCTGCAGGCCCTTTCTAGGCAGGCCACACCCAGGGGGCATGGCCACAGACATGCACCGTGCCCCACCCCCATGTGCCCCTCTCACCGGGTCCTTCACGAAGAGCTGCAGGCCCAGACCCCACAGGCGGCTGTGCAGGTATACCATGGCCTCCTGGTGCCGCTGCCAGCTACTCTCCAGGCCCTACAGGGAGGGGACACTGACTGGCAGGGAATGGGTGTGTGGCAGCTATAGCCTGGGGCCCACTCCATGCCATTGCTGGAGCAGCCAGTGGGGCCATGGCAGGCATGGCACAGTGTGGTCCAGGAGGGTAGAGGGAGCTGTTCTGCCAGAGGCAGGGCCCTGGCGGGGCAGCTGGTTGGGTTGCAGCAGACCCACTCTTCCTGCTGGGCTGTTCCTTCCAGTCCTGGCCTTCATCCTCCCCAAGCCCTGCCAACCCTGGCCACACAGTCACCTAGGCTTCCTCACTTGTTAGTGGCTGGTGTCAACCAACCACCTCAGAAAGGGTCTCTCCAGCACACTTAACCCCATCATCAGGTCAGAATCCGATAGAGATTGCAGGCCCTGCCTCTTTCCTGTGACCCCCTCACCTCTGGCCCTTTCTCCCTCCCCTTCAGCCACAGCCCTCAGTCCTCAGGGACAATGCTCAGTGTGGTGACCACCAGTGCACAAATGGACACCTTGTTTCTGACCTGCCTTGTGGCAGCGGCTTGATGCAGGGATACAGGAAGGAAACAGGGTGGCCTACCAGGGCCCCTTCCAGGCCCTTCCTCACCACTGGGCTGGGGGCTCAGGGACATGAGAACCTGGAGAGAGGCTGGTGGTGCTTCACAGTCTTTCCACGTGGCCTATGTTCCACTGGCAATTTAGCACTGGACAGGCCATGCCCCGGTCCCACCCAGCTTCCCCAGTCTGGCTCTGGTACCCTAGGAGCTACACGTGCCCAGGAAGCTCCCCTGCTCCTGCCATAGATGCATGCTGTGTGGGTGGCCTGGGGAATCATTGCTTTTGGGAACCATGCCTGGGGTGGAGGCTCTAGAGGCAGCCTGCCCTGGCAGGTGGTGGCCAGCGCCTACTGTGTGAGGCACATGTAGAAAGCCAGCTGCCCTTTTAGGTGTCCCCGTGTTGGCCCTGTGCTGCGCACAGCCAGCCAGAGGCTCTCACTGGATGTGCCCTGACCATGGACTTCCCAGGCCCCCATAGTGGCCCTGCAAGCTTCTGTTAGCCATGCTGCCTGTGTGCCCATCAGAGCGTGCCTGGCTCACTCTCCAGCAACTCAGGCTCTGCTTGGGGCATTGTGCTTTTCCCTGTCCCCTCCATCTGGCCTATCCCCTCTGTCCCCAGGCCCTGTCCTCCTGGCCAGGACATGTCTGCCCTCCTACACACAGTGAGCTGATCCTCTCATGCTGTGCCATCGTCTTTGTAAGCCAGCCACCGCTGCCACTCAGGAGCCTTTTCCCTGCTTCCCTGAGCAGCCTAAGGGTGCCATGGGGCATGCCATGGCAGGGACAGAGCAGTGGCTGTTGTCCTCACATGCCCATACCTGATCCTCCACATACCTGCTCGGCCATGAGAGCCAGACTCTCCCTCAGGCTGTACAGGCCGGTGACAGGTGTGGTGTGATGGTAGCTGTGGTAGCAGGAGCCCAGTTCATGTCTCAGTCCTGCCCCACCAGGCATCAGCAGCCCCTTCCCAGCACCAACTCAAGCTGTTGGGGGAGGGTTTGCAGGGGGCAGAGGGACCGGCCCCAAGGGGCTGCTGCCTCCCCACCGAGGGCCTGGCCCAATCCAGAGCCCCCGTCTCAGCTGTGGCACATGAGCTTTGGGGTTGTGGCCAAGGTGAGTCAGAGGCCCTGGTTTATCCCCTCCTCCTCAGAGCCATAAACTGAGGCTGAGGAGGGGATATAGCAGGGCAGGACCACAGAGACAGAGGGAGGACAGGGAAGGGCCATGGGGGCCTCCATGGTGTCAAGAGACAGGGCCCGCACAGACCCTGGGCACCCTCCCCATGCATCCTGGGTGAGGTATAAGGGAAGGCAGGGGTTTGGAGGCTGTGCTGGGGATCACAGCGGGCAGCACCCCAGGCCCCAGCCAGCCTCGCCTGGCCCTCACATCCTAGGCTTGTCATCACAGCCCCAGAGGTTGGCCAGCATCGTGACATCCATGTTGAAGGAGAAGGGCTTCGTCCTGCGTGTGTAGACCTTGTTCCTGGTGGGAGAGACCCTGAGAGCTGCCCCGCATCACAGGTGGGGTGGGCCCATGCCCTGCTCCAGCTCAGGAGACCATGCAGGTCCAGATTGGCAGTGGGTCTCCAGCCTGCTGCCCCTTCCTGCCACCCAAGGGTGACTGGTTGCTTAAAGACCCAAGGATCTACTGCACTGACAACTCCAACCTGCCCAGATGAAAAGGGATACTGAGGCTCTGGCTGGGGTCAAGGGCAGGCCCTCACTGCCACTGCCATCGCCCTGGCCCAGTCCCAGACACTGTTCCTCTGGAAACTTTAATGTGTCCACGGCCTGTGGGCCATGTGCAGCCGGGACTCCCAGCTTAGGCCAGACCCTGCTCCTACCAGGCCCTCTGCAGCCCCATGGGTGCCTGATCGTTGTGTCCCATGCAGTCCTGACCTCACCCAACATCCCAAGTCCTGCAAATACCCCGTGGGCTGGCAGCAGCTGGATGGTGAACCTGCTAAACCTGTGCCCACCTCTCTCTGATGCTCAGTCCTGGCTCTGGGGTTCACCAGGGAGGAGAGGGGGCTGGCGGGGGGCAGAGGGGAGAAAGTGGCTCCTGGTCAGACCACCTCAGGCCTGGGCAGTCTCTGGGGCCTCCTTCACTCCTTGCATCGCGCCTGGGGCACTCACTTGGCTCTGCTGCTGAAGGAGATGAGGGAGGTGCCCGGGGGGCTGTTGAGGACCTTCTGGGAGCCGGAGTACAAGACATCGATGCCTGGGGAGCACAGGTCTGGTGGGGCTTGGCCCAGCCCAGCCCCACACCGCATCCGGCAGTGTGCATGTGTGTGTGGTGGAGCAGCAAGGAGTTCTGGGTTTGAGTCTCAGGCCTCCCCAAAGAGCAGAGCTTCCCTCTCCTGGGTCAGTGGATGCCCCCGTGGACAGTGCTGCCCCTTCTTGCCCCGAACACTCCTGTAAGAGTTGGTCCTGCCCAGTGCCATCTGTGCTTGCTCTGCCCCCAGGTTGCTGTTCTGGTGAGTGACAATCAAGGAAAGTGGATGTGGGGCCCAGGGAGTGCTGCTGCCACCGCCTGTGCAGACAGAGCTGAGCCGGGGGTGGGGGGCTGCAGGGCACCGCACCTTGGTGGTCCATGTAGATGGGGACCCCTCCCAGGGATGCCACGGCATCCACCAGCAGCAGGCACTGGTACCTAGGAGGCCATGGACACAGAGGCAGTGGGGCGAAACAGGGTAGGGCTTCTGTGGAAGCCTTGGGGGCCCCTAGGACTGTGAGGGCACCTCCTTCCCCATGGAGGCTCTGGCTGGAAGGACACAGACCCCAGGTACTCCCTGCCAAGCCCCAGGGACCCAGTTGCATAAGATTAGCTGCCCTCCGTCAACAGCTCCCTGGTTGGGTGCCTGGCAGGAGGCATGGAGTGAAGAGGACAAAGTCTGGATGTGGGTAGCCACGAAGCCAACTCCACAGTCGGGCTGTCTGTGCATGCTGCTGTGCCCCACACCAGCTGCAGGGGGCGCTGTGGACATCACTGGGCCTGGTTTAGGGTCGGGAGCTTTACTCTCAGGCGGGGTTCAAGTGGGGAGGCTGGCAATGGGAGGTGGAGGGTGGTCCTAAGATGCAGGCTGTGGGTAGTACCAGTCTGCCACAGCCATGGGCACCTTGTCACAGAGGCTTCCATTCTACTGCAGTCTCTGGGCCCCCTCAGGGGGTGAACCAGCTCAACCCCGCCTGGAAGGGGTATGGAGGGCCTGAGAGGCACTTGGGCAGCACAGGCAAGACTGGAGAAGAGCAGCTGAGCAACCTGCTGCCCTGGACGAGAAGGGTGCCAGCACCCACAGCACCCTCCAGGTTCGGGACACCCACCTGTGGCATAGCTCCCCGTAGCCATCCAAGGGCTGCAGCACCCCGGTGGAAGATTCCCCATGGGTTAGGAACAGCAGTACTGGTTTGTGCTGGGCCAGGCCCTGAGGGCAAAGGGATCACTGTGGGCACAGTCCATGGGCTTCGTGGTGGGCAGGGTCACCCCTACATGCCCTCCTCCACTGGCCTGGGCCATCTGGGCAAAGAGGACTTTCAACACAGGAAATCAGGCCTCAGCTGCTGCTGTCCTGTGAGGGCCCTGTGAAATCCACAGGCCCACAGTCTGTGGGTCATGAGTGGCCTGGCCCAGCAGGGAGCAAGGAGGATCTTTGTGGCCTGTCAACACTCAGACTCGGCTCCTGCTTCCTGTGCTGCTGGCTCTGCCCATGAAACTGTTATCTCGACTCAGTTTCCCTGCCAGATGCACCAGGCTTACCCCCATCCTCAGGTATGTGAGTGCCTCTCCTGTGGCTGGTCCTGGTCTAGAAAAGGCAGAGGGCCAGCCACTGCCCTGACCCCTGGCAATGCCAGCACCTCCCGTGCCAGCCCCAGGGTCAGTGTGTCCCTCACCTCCTCCACCTCCTGCAGCGTGTAGTAGCCTCCGGGCTCCTTGATCATGGAGTGCACACGGGCTCCTGCAGGGGGGAGGCAGGGGTGGTGCTGGGGACCAGGGCCCTTGCTGACCTGCTCACCTGGGCACCCAGGGCTGGGCCACAGGGCAAACAGAACATGCTCAGTGAGAGCTGTGCTTCCAGCAGGGCTCTGGTGTGGGAGCTCTGGGCTGGCCTCCCCACCCCATCCAAGAGCCCAGCCAGGTGGGTATCCCTGGCCCACGGCCCATCACAGATTCTTAGGGAGTATCACAGTCAGCCTGTGGGCTCCCGGGCAGGGACCAGGCCCATAGCCACTCACAGAGAACCTACGGTGTCTGGTGGCCAGGAGGATGAATAGGAGGGTGGGGACAGGGTAGCCTTGTCCCAGGGACTGCAGTGCCCGGATCAGGCCCTGCCTGGCCTGTCAGGGCACTGCATCCTATGTGCTACTCAGGCAGAGTTCTAGCAGGATGTGTGCCCAGGCCACCCCAGTTTAGGGAAGACCCCAGGCTGGGTGTAGGGGGGCTTGGCTAGGTGTGCTCTCCCTGGCCCTTGCTCAGCCCAGCCCCGGTTCCTCTTGCACACATGCGCACTGCGCACATGCTTCTGCTCTCGAAGCCTCTTGAGCCTCACTGGGGAGGGCCTGTCGGGATCGTCCTGGGGTGTGCAAAGGCCAGGGGAGAAGGCTGTTTCCAAGACTGGGGAGGTTTTGGTTCTTAACCCCTCCTGTCACGAAGCAGAGAGAGGCCTGGAGATGCTAAGGAGACCATGGTCTGTCCACAGACCCCAAATCTGGGAGACCGGGGGCCCCACGGCCTGCAGGAGGAGTGGGAGTACAGGTGCAGGAGGCCAGGGCCCTGCCCCTCCCACCTCCGCTTACCGATCCGCTTGCCGATGTCAGCTGCCCGCAGCCCCCAGATGCCGTTGGCCCCGACCAGGAAGGAGTCCCCAGGCTCCAGGAGGTTGAACAATGCCGTCTCCAGCGCGCAGTGTCCCGAGCCGCTGACGGCCAGCGTGAGGGGGTTCCTGGTCTGGAATGCGTACTGGATGCCCTGTTTGATCTCATCCATGACCTAGGCAGGCAGTGGGCACACAGGTCACACTCCTGTTCTGCCCTCTCTGGAGTGGGTCCTGGGCAGCAGTGTCTACCTGGAACATCTCCTTGTGCATGTGTCCCAACAACGGCAGCCCACTGGCCGCCTGGGCACGGGGGGCCAGGTTGGAAGGGCCAGGCCCCAGCAGGAGTCGGCTGGGCACGGAGAGTGGCTTGAGCAAGGCCTCCGGTGGGGCCACACGCAGCTGGTGGGAGGCCATGGTCTGCGCCCAGACTGCTGCTGTAGGCCCCAGGGCAGGACTGGCTTTGCCGAGTGCCCGGAACATCTCCCAGCCAGCACTGCACTGGTTACAGAGGTGAGGGCGATCGATGGGTTTCTGCTGCCCCCCGTGTCATGACACTGTCATTGTACTTGAACCTTTACCAGTGTTTGTCCTGCTGTCAAGACTGGCATTCTGGGCGTTGCAGCTCAGTGGGGCGGGGGGGGGGGGGCTGAGTCCAAAGAGAAAGTGGGTTGGGAGGGTGGGAAGTACACCCAGCCAGGCAGGTCTTGCTTACCCAGCAGTCTGAAAGCTTGAGGGTCAGAGAGCAAACACACAGGCTCATGTGCCCACTGTGGGAACTGACAGTCTGGGCCAGAGAGGGCCTGGAAGTTTCATGTACAAGAAGCAGGTGTGGGTGGACATGGTGGGGTGCAAGGTGCTGACCTGGGGGCCCACAGAGCAAGTGTACTGCATCATGTGTACAAAGACCCCACTCACACAATCATACCTTCTCACA
Source organism: Thryonomys swinderianus (assembly GCA_004025085.1). Taxonomy (NCBI): domain Eukaryota; kingdom Metazoa; phylum Chordata; class Mammalia; order Rodentia; family Thryonomyidae; genus Thryonomys; species Thryonomys swinderianus. The sequence goes on from PVIC010000164.1 coordinate 140,219, forward strand.
TGCAGTAACTCACACACACACACATTCACTCTCCGACTCATAGTCACACACTAATTCACATTCATGCACACTCGAACTCACTTGAACTCACCAATTATTCTCATTTATACTCACTGACACACTCTCACAGTTACATATTCATACACATACTGTCCCCACACCCTTATGCTCTCAGGTACATATATACATACACAGCCATGCCCATGCTCACTCTGGCACCCTGCCTGTCAACCACTGGGGACACTGGCTCCTCAGCCTTCGGGAGGGTCTGCATAACCTACGCCTCCGGGACTCTGGGGTCAGCAGTCCAGCAGCCCCTGGCCCCAGGAAGCCCAGGAAGCTGTGCTGTAGGTGGGCTGGGGCAGCGTCCTCACAACTCACACGGCCTGCCCAGTACTTGTCTCCTTTTGGGCTCCTGGGTGGCTGCTTCTTGCCAGGCCACTGTTTTACAAGCCCCAGACAGGCACCAAGTGCTTCCATGGTCAGGGAGGCAGCGCCCTCAGAGTGCATTTGGCTGGCACAGTGCTCCCTTCCAGTCACCAGAGTTGGGTTGCCTGCCCCATGAGTCCTGTGCCACCCATTCCTCTGTTCCCTGCCACTGGTGTGCCCTCAAGGGGCACAGGGCCAGCTCTCCCTCCTGCAGCCCCCCTTGCCTTCGTGCTCCACTGAGCCAGAACCCAATGTCCCTGGACTCTGTCCTGGGCTGGCTTCTGGGCCTCTGAGCTGCCCTGGCCCTGCATGCACTGCCATGAGTAGACTCCTGCACCCCAGCACATGGGCCCCACAGCCTGGGCACTTGTCCCTCTGGCTGTGCTCCCTCTGAGCCCCAGTTGCCCCACTCCTGAATGTCTGAGTCTTTGAAGGACTGTGGATGCCCTTCCACACTGTCACCCTGAGTGATCATGGCCCTCCCTATCCTGGCAAGACCTCCCTCTATGCAAGCCCAGGTGGCATGTGGGAGGCACCAAGAGCTGGGCTCAAGGGGAGGGTGGGTGCAGATGGGTGGGGTGTCTGGAGAAAGCCTGGTGTGCCCACTGGAGTTGACGCTGCCCAGGCTGGCTGAGGTGTCACAAGGAGGGAGGGCGTCGCCTCAGCCTGCAAGCCGATTGGGAGCCACAGCTACTGCCAACAGCACACAGCCAGTGTGTGTGTGTTTGTGTGTGTGTGTCTGTGTTTGTGTGTGTGTATGCATGTGTGACATGTCTCCTTGGAGACAAGCACCACCTGCACCAGCAGCTTCAGCCTCCCTGCGAGGGTGATGCAGCTTCTGTCTGGAGGCCTCCACCCCCCACACAGTGGCGCCAAGGTCCTCCACTCTCCAGTGATCACTGGCGGATGTTTGGTACTCCCTGCTGTGCCACGCACAAGTGCAGCCTTGGTGGGCTGGTGCTGTGCATGCCCCAGGCCTGGGGGTCCTGACCCAGGCCTCTTCTGGGACAGGTTCTGAGTAGCAGAAGCGGGTGGTCAGCCCCGGGTGTGTCCCTAAGCAGACCCTGCCTACAGTGTGTGAGAATGTGGCACGGGGCGCCCAGCCACGCTGTGCCCTGTCTACAGAATGGCCTTGTCTCTGGGGAGTCGGTGTTGCTTTCTCATGGGACAAAAGGCACCTGGGGGCCATTTCTGACAGGGCTCAGGTTCCAACATGGTGTCATGGCAGTGACTGGGGCGAGGGCTCACTTGTGGCAGCAGATGAACGCACAGGCGGCCACCTCAGGTATAGTGTACATCCCAGGAAGAGTGGGGTCACATGTGGGATCCAGGGCCTCCCAGGCCCTTTCCTCTTCCTTTGAGGCCCCCCCCCCCGGGGCTGTGTCAGGTGTGTGATGGCAGCTGTGAGTGGCCAGAGGGGCTGCAGGCTGTGCCAGTCCTGGCCTCTTCCCTGGGCACCTCAGCCTGTGCTGCTCTTGGGGCCACAGGGACAAAGCCTGGCCATGCTCATCAGGATGTGGGTGCTTGAGGGTTCTCATGACATGCTGAGCAGGCTCCTGCCCCTCGCATGTGGACCCAGACCTCGGCCTTAGATGGCCCAGCGGCCTCACCTTTCCACCCCAGTCCCATGCCTATGTTCTGTCTGCAAAGCTCAGTGGATGGTGTTGTGGGCTTCGAGGACCCTGAGCAAACACCAGGCCTTCCTACAAGTTGGCATCAGACCCAGTTAACATCTTCAGTACTTTGCACTCAGAATTTGTTTGGAGGATCCTCAAAACACAAGCCTAGAGGTTCTTGGGGAAACTCTGATGAGGCTTGTTCAGGTTCTTGGGTCCAGGGACCTGGACCCTTCTCCAGACATTTTCCTGGAGGGCACCCCAAGGTGTCTCCAAGTCCTTGGGCACAGGTCCCAGACTTGAGGCTTCTCCAAGGTGGAATCCTGGAGGCCCCTCCCTTTCCTCTCTCCCTCAGATCTCTAAGCTCCAAGACAGCCAGGCGCCTTGGGGTCTACACAGCTACACGCAGCTGTCCCTTGCTTCAGGCCCTGCAGCTGGACAGGCTGCACCGCCCAGGACAATGTCAGCAGCAGCGGGAGGAGAGCTCGCGCCCCCTGGAGGTCGGGAGCGTCCCTGCACCCGCGTCCCGGACTTCTGAGCTCCCCCCCCCCCCCCCCCCCCCCCCCCCCCCCCCCCCCCCCCCCCCCCCCCCCCCCCGCCCGGGTCTGTGGCAATCCATAGTCGCTGCACAGGGCTCCGCCTCGGTGAGCTCCGGGTGAGCCCGCAGGTTTCGTCCTGGGCCCCGGACGGCGTTGACTCCCTCTCTGGAGGACCTTCCTGCATGGGCTTGACCCTGGCCCACACGGCTCCTCCGTGTGTCATTGTTTCCTGCACGAGCTCTCGTCCCTTCCTCGATCCTGCCTCCTAACACTTCTGAAGGTTTCTGAAACTGCCTCAGCAAACACATTGGAAAAGGGACGCTGCCTCGCTGCGCGATCTCGTAGGAGGCCCCAAGTCTCAGAAACCGGCAACCGTGTGGGGAAGCGGCGCCTCCTGGGCGCCCCCCGGTGGCGGAGAGGGAGCACGCCCCGCTCTCCACAAACCTAGAGAACACCTGCGACCAAGAGGCTGGAGCTTCGGAAACTAGGTCCCGTCCCAAAGTACTCCCGCCACCGGCCCACAGAGGGACACATGCACCTGTGCCCCCCACCCCGTGGGAGGAGGACCCTGTCCTAGGACCTGAGGGAGTCAGATCCACCCACTTAAGGTCTTGGACTGGTTCTGCCCCGCGGGGATGTGGTTTCAGTGGTACCTCAGGCGTTTCTGGAGCCATTTGTTAGGCATCCTGTGAGAGAAGCCCCCAGGCCCAGGGTCCTGGCTTCCTGAGCCCTGAGTGCCCCCTTAAGGACACAGGAAATGATCTCCCTCAACCCTGATGAGCCCTTTTGAGTCAGGGTCTCACCGTGTAGCCCAGACTGGCACAGAACTCTGGGTGATGTCCTGGTTCAGCCTCCCGAGTGCTGGGTGACAGGCGGGCTGTACCACGCAGGCTGATTAATTCTTGATTTGGCCCCTGTTAGTTATATAGGGTGCAGACAACCTTAGGGCTCATTTCTGTTCCGTCCTGGGAGAGGAGCTGGCTTCTTCCTCCATATTCACGGCTGAGCTTCTCTGATGAGAACAAACAATTCCAAATGGCGGCAAGGGCACCCAGGCTCACTGCACCAATGTGCTGGCCCGGAGAGACCGGAGACTGACATGGCTGGATAACTCCAGAAGGAAACTGTCATGGCGGGAGCACAAGGAGAGGACGGAGAGCTCGTGCCAGGCTTTCTGGGGAGGGCACTGGGCAGTGCAGGAGACTGAGAGCTGGGGGCACCGGGTTCCAGGATCAGTGCCTGCTCAGGGCCACAGGGGTCCACCTGCCTCTGCAAGGTTTGGCTCTGGCCCTTTCCCACTCCCCTTCCCCTCTTCTCTCCAGCAGCTGGTGGGGAGGTGAGACTGGCACCCTTTGCGGCACTGTCCCCGAGTCCCAGCACACAGGGCTCAGTGATCTAGTCCTGGCTGCTGGTTTGTTTCTGTGTGGCGAGGACTGGGGAACACCTGAGTGTGGGGTCCATGGGCTCTGGGCATCGTCCCAGTCTGTGTCTGGGACCTGCCCAGACCAGCCACAGCTGTGCCGCTGTGGAGAGGTGGGTGAGGGCACAAGTGTCCAGGGCTGCGCACCAGGGTGCAACAGCTCCCACTGGACACCAGGGATCACAGGATGGCCTTGTCCTGGCTGCCCAGGTCCCCCCCATCTCAAGTCCTTATTGCCCCTGGGTCCCCAGAAGTAGGTACACCCAAGGCCAGACTTCTCCCAGGGGTAGCAGGCCCCTCAGGCAGGCAGCCCTCTCGGTTTACCTGTCTCCATTTTATCTGCACCTACTCTGGTGCCCAGAAGGTGGTATTCCCAGAATTTGGCTGGCTGCACCCCCAGTTTACAGTTCTGCAGAGATGAGGAGCCTGAGATCCACTTATCTCCAGAGGCCGATCTGCCTGGAGGGCTTGGCGTTACCGAGCAGCGCAGTCCTTGCCTTAACCTCAAGCTTGGCAGACATCTTGTCCTGTCCTCATTCTTGGGGGACCGCAGGACACTCTGCCTAGAGGACAGTGGGCCCTGTGTGGCAAGCATGTCTGACACCCACATCTATGGCGGTCAGAGGAAGCCAGGGCTCCTTGAGCATCCGCAAAGGCTCAGTCCCGGCCTGAAGTCTGGATTAACCGGCTCAAACTTGTGCTGGAGTCCATCCTCCGCAGTGAGGAGCCTCTGGCCAGTGCTGCGCATGAGCAGTCTCCGAGGAAACAGCGACGCCCAGCGGCCACACTGGCCATGCCACACTCGTCCTGCCCCTCCTGAGGACAGAGTGACCTTCTCCCTGCTGGAAAATGAATAAGCGGGATGCGCCAGGTGGAGAGGGCTACAGAAGGTCCAGAGAAGAGCTGTGTCCACCCTAGTCCCGCCCAGGGTGGGTTCCCCCCTGGCTTGCAGCTGCAGACCCTGCAGGAGTTGTGACCCTAGGGAGGCAGGGCGTGCACTCTGAGCGCAAGAGCAGTGAGACAGGGGGACAGAGTGGACCAGCACTCACCGGCTTCAGGAGCCCTCTGAGCAGACAGCAGACAGAGGCACTGTGGGTGCCAGGACAGGAGGGTCAGAAGGTTGGAACTCTCCGGGCTGGGAGCAGCACCCAGGACCCGGAGGCCGCTGTGAGGGTGGCGGGTCGCAGAGGGCAGGTCTGCCTAGACCCCCAGGTATGAATAACCAGAGGGCTTCCCAGGTGTCCTGGATGGATCCCAGGCCCTGCTGGGGTTCTGAGAGACCCTGTGGGGTCCACTTGCCTCTGGTCCCAGCTGACCAGCAGGCTGTGGGTTCTTCTGGACCTGGATACTTCCAAGGCCTCTCACCCACTCCCCACTCCATCATCTTGGCAGCTGGACAGACTCTCTAAAGCAGGGTCTGCCCTGAGACAGGCCGGCTGCAGAGACCTGGCTGCACTCAGCAGTGCAGGGGTGACAGGTGGGCTCCTGGCTCCCCTACAGCCAGTTCTTCGGTGGCACTGGGCCACTCCATGATCTAGTGCTGCCCATGCCCTGGCCGGCCTCATGGCTTCCCCAGGTCAAAGCTAGCCTAGGCTGAGCTTGCCAGATTTAGGTGAGGGCTGTGTCAAGACTTCCCTGGGGCCACACCAGCTCCAGGAGCCGCTCAGCCCACACCCTGGCTGGGACGCCCCTTCTCACAGGTGGCAGTGGCAGCCGAGATGGACACCCCACAGCGGGGTCCAAACTCCCTGCTTGATGCAGTTGTCCTTGCTATCTTGCCACCTGTCACTTTTCTCAAGCCTCCTCTCGGACCCAGCCCCATCCCCATCCCCAGCTTTGCTCATGTAATTTCCCTGGGAAGTTTTAAAGCAAACTCCAGATGTGCTTTTCCACCTGAATCTTCTCATGTACATGTGAAAAGCAGACATTTTCTTACAGACCCTGAATGCCATTATCACATTGACTTACACCTAATTCCTTCGTGGCATCTAAGAGCCTGTCCACAGGCAGACATCCCAATTTCTGCACAGTACCTTTGAAGGCTGCTTTGATGGAGGTGGGGTACACAGGCGAGCATGAGGCCCTGTCATGGGCTCAGGTTGCAGGTGGCTGTCAGGGCCAGGCCCAAGCCCAGGCTTCTGTTTCCTGCTCATGGGAAAGCCTCATTCCAAGCCCTGCCTCAGTTTACCCTGGAGCTGGGACATGGTAACATGAGACACCAGAGTATCAGATCAAGGGTGTCTCTGCTCTAGAGGAGGAAATAGTATCAGTAAGGCAGTGATTGCTGAGGCACTGGGGAGGGCCTGGTCCAGTCTGGAAGGAGGCTGGGGCCACCGAGGCCATGGCCATGGTCCCTGCAGGAGCAGGGTGTGCTGCACCCACTGCCTTGGGTGCAGGCTCAGCTTCCTCACCTACAGCTTCTCACTCCTGCCAGGGTCCTCCTGCGGGGGGAGCGGGGGAGGAAGTGGACCAAAATTTCACTTTCTTTAACCTTGGGCTTGAGGGGTGTCCAGACAGATGCAGCCTGGGCCCCACCCTTCTGGCTGAGCTGTGCTTCCAGGGTTTTTCAGCCCCAAACTTAGTCCCCAGAGTCAGTGAGTGAAGATGTTTGGGGTGAAGCTAGTTGGGGCAATGGGGGGCGGTCAGGATGGCTTTGTAAGAGGCTGGAGAGAGGCCTAAACCCACAGTAGACAACTCTACAGAAGCAAGTCAGCTTCAACCGGCTCTTCAACTTTGGCCTCCAGAGCCTGGAAACTCCTCTCCCTCTTAAATAACCCACTTGACAGTTGTAGCAATGGAAAATGGACTAAGATGGGTTAGAAGTCCCTGGGGTCCCCTCTCAGTCCTTTCCCTCCCTCGCATCCACCTGTCCTAGCCAGGGTCCTGAGAAAGTCCTCATGTTCCTGCCAGCTGTCCTGACCTGGTAGGTGCCAACAGGGCAGTACTTTGTGCTGTACACTGTGCCTCGGGGTGCTGTGGAGCTGGGGGGCAGCCTTGAGGCTGACAGGAAGCGTGTTCTGCTGGCCTGGCTGGGGCCACAGGCCTGGGAGCCCCAGAGGGAAGCAGGGCCCCTTGCCCTATCAGATCCATGTGGGAAGGGCAGAACATTCCAGATTGGGAGCTGGCCTGTCTCTTCAGCTGTAGATGCATTCTGGATCACAGCAGCCTGGTGTGCAGGGCTTGGGCCATTCTCTGTTGTAATCTTCATGCCTTCTAAGGCCCGCACTGTGTGCCCCTGTGCCTGTCCCCAGCTCAGATCTGGGTGTAGGTGCAAAGTCCTCACAGAGTGGCCAAGAAGAGCTCTGCCAACCCCAGCACGGCTGGCTCTGGGCCCTGTGAGTTCCCAATGCCCGCCTCCAAGGTCACCCTCTTTTCTGCCAAGATCCAAGAAAAGATTTGATTCTAGCCACTTCTGCTGCCAATTTCATTCTGCAACATCATCTTCTGACCGTGAGGTTGAATCACACCTGGGAATACTGTGCTCTTTGAGCGGAAGCAGCCCATTGCTGGACGGAGAAGGAGAAGAGACTTCAGAGACAGAGGCTATAAAAGGCTGCCCCATTTACATATGGGGAGACTGAGGCCAGAGAGAGAGAGAGAGAGGGACCCCTGCCCAGAGAAACACAGCAAGTGTCAGGTTGAGCGGGGGAGGGAACCCAAGTGTGGCTTTCCTCACCAGGGAGGATCCCCACTGTGGGCAGCAGGAAAGGGCCATCTGGAGTCCTGGCCAGAGGTGCTGATCAGCCTGGAGCCAGCACCAGTGGGGCAGCACCTCTGGACCCCCCGAAGGAGGTCACGCTGATCCACGGGCCAGTGCACTCAGCTCTCCTGGTGCTGGACACAGTGCCCAGCACCTACAGTGTAAAGGACCAGGAGTATAATTTGGCTCAAGTGTGGGGTTTGAGTCAGCTGGCTACCAAGTGGGAACAGCACACAGAAGAGCCCGCTGGGGTTAGCTGCTCACCTCATGGTGGCCAAGAAGCAGAGAAAGGAGGGGACCAATAGGAGATGAGCCCCACAGGCATGCTGAGAGCCACCTTCCCACCGGGTCACCTTCCATGAATGCATTCAGACACGCACTCACCAGAGATCAGCCTACTGATGCATGGGCAGCCCCACAATCCAGTCACCTCCAAAGCCCCATCTCAGAACCCCTCACTCTGGGGGCATTTTGAATCTAAACCATAACAGGCTTCAAATGGGACTGAGCTCTGAAGGCCCGGGACATACTGTATACCAGACAGTGCACCCCAGTGCCAGCCCTCAGCGGCCTCTGAGAAGAGCAGACTCAGTGCCCACTCCCAAGAGAGGATGCAGAGGCCTTGATTGAGGAGCAGAACCTCTCTCTTCCTGTTACAGTGAAACCAGCAGAGGCCAGCATCCTTGGAGCCAGCTCAGAAACTTCCCCTGTCCTCTGCCAGTGTCTTGGCCTCAGGTGCTATAGTACAGCAACAGAGTGCAGGCTAAGATGTTCATCAGAGGCGATAAAGAAACAGGAAAAATTGATAATCATGAAGTGTCACATACTAGTACAAACCCTCAGTGTTGAATGTGAATAAGGTATATATAAAATCTACCATCCTAGGGCATTTGTACCTGTGCATGATATATCTTGCAACTGCTTTTTCTCCCATTTCCCTCCTCTTTCTCAACCCCTCCTTTCTTCCTTATTTACAAAAATGTTATTTCCATTTTTCCTTCTATTCTCATTTATCAACATTTTCCCTTCCCCCTTTTCTACTCTTCCCTCCCTTGTTCCCCTTCCCATCTGAACATTTTCTTCCTGTGTACTGATATATCTATTATATATTTTTGTTGTTATTTACTCTTTGGTTTCTTGCACAAGAGATACAATGTGGTATTTAAACGTGTGTGTCTGGCTTATTTCACTTAAGAGTATGGTCTCAAGGTTCATTCATTTAATTATAAAGCTCATCCTTCTTTATGGATAAAAAGGAATCCCACACCTTCTTTAACCATTTGTCAATTGATGAACATATAAGCTGTTCCCAAGATTTAGCTATTACAAACTGTGCTGCTATAAACATTGGTGTACATATATCATTGTGGTATTATGCTGTGTGTGTGTGTGTGTGTGTGTGTGTGTGGTACTGGGGATTAAACTCAGGACCTTGTGCTTGCCAGGCAGGCACATGGCATCACTGAGCTACATCCCTAGACCTATGGTACTTTTAATTCTTTTGGGAAGATACCAAGAAGGGGAATAGCTATGTCAAAGGAACTTTTACCTTTAGATTTTTGGGGAATCTCCACACTGGTTTCCACAGTGGTTGTACCAGTCTATATGCTCACCAACAGTGGAAAAGGGTTGCTTTCCCTCCGCACCACAGCCAGCATTTGTCATGGCTTGATTGCTTGATAACAGTCATTCTTTCAGGAGGGAGATGGAATTTCCGTGTTTTAATTTGCATCTCTCAAATGATCAGTCATGTTGAGCATTTTTTTCATGTATTTATTTGCCATTTCTACTTTTTTTTTTTTTTTTTGAGACAGGGTCTCGCTTTGTAGTTCAGGCTGGCCCTGAGCTCACTATGTAGCCCAGGCAAGCCTCGAACTCAGCAATCCTCCTGTCTCTGCCTCCCGAGTGGCCATTTCTACTTCTTAATATGAGAAGTGTCTATTTCAGATGTCTATTTTTGGATTGGGTCTTTAAGTTTGAGGAGTCTGATTTTTTTGAGGTTTTTTTTTTTTATTCTAGATCTTAGTACTTTGTCTGAAGAACAGCAGGAAAAAAAGTTTTCCCTCTTGACTCTGTACAAAAACTTTGTAATAAGATGAGATCCCCATTGTTGATCTTTGCGATAGTTCCTGTGTGATTGGGATTTTGTTCATAAAGTCTTTGCCTACATCAATGTCTTCATGAGTTCTACCTAATCGATCTTCCAGCAGATTTAGTGGTTCTGTTTTAATATTTAGATATTTGGCCCATTTAGATTTTAGTTTAGTGCATGATGAAAGATACAGTTCTAGTTTTAATCTTTGGCATGTGGGAAGTCAGTTTTTCCAGCACCACTTATTAAAGAGCCTATATTTCTTCCTGTGAAGGTGTTTGACTCCATTATCAAAGATAAGGTTGCTGAGTGTGTCTGGAGTTGTTCCTGCATTTCTGATCTGTTTCATTGGTCCTCAGGTCTATTTTTTTTTTTTTGCCAGTACCATGCTGTTTTTATTACAGTAGTATAATATCGTTAGGGATTATGATGCTGACTGCCTTGCCTTTGTTGCCCAGAATTGCTTTCACTAGTGTATGTCTCTTCTGGTTCCAAATGAATTTTAGGATTACTTTCTCTAATTCTGTGAGATATACTCTTGGTATTTTTAAAATCGGGATTGCATTAAATCTGTATAACAATTTTGGGCATATGACCATTTTCACTTTATTGGTTCTTCCTACCCAAGATTATCTTTCCATTTTCTGATATCCCATTTAACTTCCTTTTTCAGACTACTGTAGTTTTCAATGTAAAGGTCTTACATCTACTTCTTGAGGTTGATTTCTAGGTGTTTCCGTTTTTTACATGCTATCGTGAAAGCTGTTGTTTCTCTAGTTTATCTCTCAGTGAGTTTGTTATTTGTGTATGAGTGCTACTGATTTTTCTGTATTGACTTTGTGTCCAGCTATGCTACTGAATTTGGTTAAGTCTAATAATTTTCGGTGGAATTGTTAGGGGCTTCTATTTAGGGTATCAGGCCATCCCTAAATAAGAATAATTTAACTTATTTCCTTCCTAATTTTATTTCTTGTGTTTCTTTCTCTTGTCTAATTGCTCTAGTTAGTATTTCTAGAATTTTGTTGAATAAAAGTGATGACAGTGGATATCCTTGTCTTGATCCTGACTTTATAATGAAAGCTTTCAGTCTTGGATCATTTAGTATGATGTTGGCTATTGGCTTGTCATAGATGGTTTTTATTGGACTGAAATAAAGACCATTGATTTCAATTTTCTGTAGGCTCTTTACACAAATGGGTGTTGGACTTTGTCAAATGCTTTTTCTGCATCTGTTGAGATGATCATATGGTTTTTGTCCTTGGCTCTGTTAATATGGTGTACTTCATTCACCGATTTGCATGTTGAACCTTCCCTGCATCCCTGGGAAGAATCCTACTTGGTTGTGGTGTATAACTTTCTTGATGATTTATTGCATTCTGTTTGTCAATATGTTATTGTGAATTTTTGCATCTTTGCTTAATGGGGAGATTGGCCTGTAGTTCTCTTTTTTGGCTGGATTCTTCTCTAGTTTTAGTATCAAGGTAATTCTTGCTTCCAGGAATGAATTTGGGAGTACTGCTTCCTTTTGAGTTCACTAAAGAGTTGGAGAAGTAGCAGCATTAGGTTTTCTCTAAATTTCTTGTAGAAGTCAGCAGTGAATCTTTCAGGGCCTGGGTTTCTTTGTTAGTTTTGTGTGTGTGCATGTGTGTGTGTGTGTGTGTGTGTGTGTGTGATACAGGATCTCCCTTCTTAGTTCAGGCTGGCCCTGAACTCACTGTGTAGCTCAGGCTAGCCTCGAACTTGTGGAAATCCTCCTGCTCTGCCTCCCGAATGCTGGGATTACAGGTTTGAGCCACCATGCCAAGCTTGTTGGTAGATTGTAATTAAATATCCAATTTCACTGACCAATATTGGTTTATTTAGAATTTTTGTATCCTGATTCAGCTTTGGCAATTCATATGTATCAGGGATCTGTCCATTTCTTCTGTGTTTTCCATCTTACTACAATATAAGTTCTCAAAGTAGGTATTGATAATTTTCTGGATTTCTATAGGATCTGTTGTGATCTCATCCTTTTTATTATTAATTGCATTGATTTGAGTCTTTCCTTTTTTGATAAGGTTGGCTAAAGGTTTGTCAATTTTATTTAATTTTTCTAAAAAACAACTCAAATTCATTTTTTAGATGAAGAAGTAGAAGCAGCAAATAAATATATGAAAAAATTGTTAATATCACTGGTCGTTCAAGATATGCAGATGAAAATGACATTGAGAATTCACTGCATTCCAGAAAGAATGGCTGCTAACAGGAAATCAACTAACAAATGTTGGCAGTGTTGTGGGAGAAAGAAACCCTTATCCACTATTGGTGGGAGTGTAGGCTGGTGCAACTACTGTGGAAATCAGTGTGGTGATTCCTCAAAAAACTACTATGAGAGGTTCCATTTGACCCTGGGTATAGTCACACACAGAAAAATAAAAGCATCATACCACAGTGACATATACACACCTATGTTTATAGTGGCACAGTTTGTAATAGCTAAATCTTGGAAACAGCTCAAAAAGCCCATAAATGGGACCAGAGATTTAGCTCAGTGGTTCCGGCACCTGCCTTGCAAGCACAAGGTCCTGAGTTCGATCCCGGTATCCACATACAGTGCTGGGTGTGGTGACTCACGCCCACCAGCAATCAATACCACTTACCACAGTGCTGGGCGTGGTGGCTCATGCCTATAATCCCAGCACTCGGGAGGCGGAGACAGGAGGATTGCTGAGTTTGAGGCTTGCCTGGGCTACATAGTGAGCTCAGGGCCAGTCTGAACTACAAAGGGAGACCCCCCCCCAAAAAAAAAAAAAGAAGAAGAAATAACAGAGCAACAACAAAAAACCTAGAAGTAATATTCACCTAATATAAAAATAAGAGCAAAGAATGAAGAAAAAAAAAGAAAAGAAAAACCAAGACCATCAAAACAATAAAAGAAGATAAAAACGTCCACTCTGCTGTCACTGGTAGACAGAGTGGTTGGACAGAGCCCAGATCCATGTTGACTAATTCCAGTGAGCCTATTGTAGATTTACTGCAGGGTAATGGGTAATCCCTGCAAGCCTGTACCTTCCGTTCCACTGAAGTTCAGGCTGGTTTCTGGCTGTGAAGCTGGAATCCAATTTATTCAAACTGGAGCACTCTGTGTGCCTCCTATGAGTTGAGCTTGGCTCCATCTCCTCCAACATTGGAAGCCACTAAGTGAAGCTAATATAAAGCTGCTCTGAGTCCTGAACTCAGCTGGTCCCTCTCCATGATAGCGTCCTGGAAGGACATCTGAACCCAAATAACTCACCAACCACCGCCATCTGTTGCATCCACTGCTCTGTTCTACTGGTGTGTTTCTCTGTGGGTCTCTTGGTTGCCAGGGGCCACTATGTGTCTGAGGTTTGAGTGGCCTCCCACCCAGTGAGTCAGAACTCAGGGAGAAATTGCTGCTTGCAGCTCCTTCTGCATTGAGGAGTTTCTCTTTGATCTCTCTGTGGACCTCTATCCTTGCTCTAGATCCTTGCTGGGAGCCCATTTCTCTCCTTTTCCTCTCATTGATATATTCAAACATCTGGACACTGAATTTCAGAGTGGCTGTTTCTCTGCTGTTCATCACTCTGCCATCTTTCTGGAAGTCCTCTATTTCTGATTTAAAATCTTGAATCCACCTGGAGTTTTGTGTGTAGAGAGAGGAAGACACCAACTCCTCTACTCTACAAATGGAATTTGGAAAAAGGGCAGACTTACCCCCTTTGTCTTTATCCTGTTCTAAGTCACCTTTGATCTGTTTTATTCAGTTAATCTTTTCAATATTTCCTTTATCAGTGTTGAATTGTTTAAATCCTTACAAACTAAAGGGTGATTTTTCATAGGACAGATTTCTTTTTATCATACTTCAATTCTTTTCCCTGCAGTCCACTCTTATTTTGCCTAGACTGAGAATGAGCTTAAGTTCCTAAAATTCCTTATAATTTTTATGAAATTGCATCAAATGTACATGTGTTTTCCATTCTACGAAGCTATTATATCTCCAATTATTCAGATCAACTCTTCATCTTTAGTAATATTCCATAGACTTTTTAATAAACAAGTTATTTATTATTAAACTTACTTCACTACTTTTAGAATTCTGTAGCTCCTGTGATTGGCATATGTACTCTGTGATATATTTAATTTTGCTCTAAAATATTTTTAAAAGTTTCACAGTATACACACCCATCACTAGGTTTAGCAAATGTTTACATTTTCCTAACTTTTTTGCCTTAGACTCCAGTCTTTTTTTTTTTTCTTTTTATACTGGGCATTGAACTTTAGACTTTGTGCTTGTGAGGCAGGTGTGATGCCACTGAGCTAAATCCCCAGCCCTGGACTCTAGTTTTTTAAAGAAGGAAAATGTAGTTTCTCTCTCAGTAATCAAGATAGTGTTATACTGGCAAAAGGAAAGACAAACTGATCAATGGCACAGAACTGAGGTGTCTACATGCAGGCCAAACATGGTGGGCCAGAGAGGCAGCCAGATGCACAGGGAGAGGCTGCTGGGACAAGGGAACCAACCAGGCCACTTTGCAGCCCCAGCCAAAGCACTGCACAGTAGAGCTTTAGGAGAAGCTGGAGAGTCCCTCAAAGCCTCAGCCAGGCCCAGACTTCTAGAACACAAAACAGCAACTGTGAGAGGAAAACCTGTACTTAAACAAGACCTGTTCATCAAAAAGCCATCAAGTATGTAAGTAAGCCACAAATGGGTAGAAAATATTCACAGCACATATAATTGACAAATTTTATCTAGAGTATATAATATTTGTAACTCAGTGACTCTGAGACAAGTGTCCAGTCTTTTTTTATGGGCAAGAACTTGAACAGACACAAGGAGGTGCACAAATGGACAATAAACACATGGAAAAGTTCTTAGGGTCATTATCCAGCAAGGAAATCTGTCTTCCAGAATACCTTTAAAAAAAGCAAACTGAAGATGCCAAACATTGGGGAAAATGCAGAGCAACCTAACTCCATGGGAGTGGAAAATGCTCCACAACAGCCCCACAGGCCTGAAACGCGTCTCAGTTGGGAGCCTAGGACCCCACTTGTTCAGGAGGAAGTCTGGTGCAGGAGGCTGAGCCACAATTCCCCACAGCTGGACTGTGGCAGCCCACAGCTCAACAAGAAGAGCAAGAGCCTGACATGCTGGGCCAAAACAGCAGCGAGGGGCTGTGAGCCTCGTGTGCCTCTCCAGAAGCACGCTGAGTGGAGACTCGTGCCCTGGGGCGGGAGCATAAAGCGAGGTGTGGCTCACGGGAGAGCCAGAGCAGGCAGGAAGCCAGGTGAGCAGTCACTGTGAGGCTAGAAATGTGCTGAGAGGCCAGCAGGAGCTCTGCGGGCCATGGGGAGGTGTGTCCACAGCCAGGGCCTGTCAGAGCACTTGACAGGGACATCTGAGCTTCCCACTGCTTGTGAGTGAAAACCAAACTGAGAACCTTCCACTGGGGTTGCAGAAGCCTTTTCTGGAGTGTCCCCAGCTACTTCTCCCTCCTCCTCCAGATGTGGCAAAGAGAGAGATGAACTTCTCATCTTCATGTTTGCCTGTGCATGTTGGACCCACAGCAAATAGCAGACATGGCTATGTGCAATGTGGCTGTGTGCTGGGCACCTGGCTGTTTGCACTTTCCACCTGCACTGTGCTGGGACCTTGAAGAGCATCTTCTACCACCTGCCACACATCCTGCATCCAGTCTGCAGGTGGGCAGGCACCTGGGTGCTTTCCAGTGGTGACACTGCAGTGCACTGCTGTGCCCATCTCTGAGCATGTCTGCCCTGGACTTGTGGCCTGAGATCTATGGTTCTAATCTTGATTTTTGGTTGTGCATCTTTTCCCTGTTTCTGGCATCTCTCAGTCACTTGGTTTCCTCTCCTGCCAACTCAGTCTCTTCTTGCCCGGGACACTGAGTTTTCTCATGTTACTGCCAGTATTTTTTCTGATTGATCTGATATTTGTTCACCTTACTGATATTTCCTATTTGTTCTCTTAAAATTCCTAAGTAGTGAAAGTATTTCTCCTGAAAATAGTAATTATGTTTCTTTCTTTCTTTCTGATACTTGGAGCTGGTGCTTTTCTTGTTTTTTTTTTTTTTTTTTTTTTTTTTTTTTTTTT
>PVIC010000165.1:0-156145 GCA_004025085.1 Thryonomys swinderianus
CCCCCCACCCCCCACCCCAAGGCTGGAGGCCGCTCCGAGGGAGGGAAAGTGGGGCTCGCACAGGACCCATCGTGAGCCAACAGGAGCGCAGACGCTCACAGCCTCCTCCTGGGGCTGATGCTCTCCGGCGGGCACATCACTTTGTGTCCCTGTGGTGCCCAGGAAAGGTGAGGAAACTGGTACATCCATCCCGGCTGTTAAAGCAGGAGGAGTTCCTGACTGTGTTTCTGGAGCAGCTGGCACGGGAGAGGCAATTCAGCCGAACAAAAGGCAAGACACAGTGAAGTTTGGAAGGAGGGTCGATGGATAAACTGCTGCTTCCACAGACAATTCTGTCCCCCACCTGGAGGCTGCAGAGGAGCCGTGTCCAGTGCAGGATTCACAGCCGCAGGCAGGGCCTCTGCTGGGTACTACAGTGTGCTCTCTAATCAATACTGGCGCGGTCTGCCCGTCTGCAGCATGGATGCCCATTTAGCAAAATCACTGAGTAATGGAAAACGCGATTGAGTTGCATAATGAGGCTGGGTAATTGGACGGACTGGGCAGCATGTCCAGCTGGGTATATTCAGTCTGGCGTATTAATTAAAAGCTTGACACATCAAGCGGCATCCAAAGTACCCCATTAATTATTCCTTGAATCCAAAGGTCAGATGTATTGGATGAATTCCAAGACAATGATGAAACTGCTCAGCTCTGAGGCCGCGGCGACCAGTGTCCTTTGCACCGAGGCCCTGGACTCACCTGGCCCCCAGGGAGGAGGGGCCGTGACCTCCCCCAGCCTCAGGCCCCGCGCCCGGGCCGCACCCAGCCTCACGCGGAACTCCCGTGCCATCTGCACAGTTGTGCTCTGTGAGATCTGCAGACAGGCAGCTCAGGCAGCGCCCCCACAGTCAGGAAGTGGATGGTGAGAATTCAAACCCCGGCCCTGGGACTTCAGAAGCATAGCAAGGTGCTTATTCTCTGGGGGAAGAAACAGGAATTTTGTGCTTAAAGTGAAACGCAGCAGAGGGGACAAAGCTCCTCCGAGATCTCTCAAGTTGTGTGACCCTGAGCACGTTCACCTGTCTCTGGGCCCCGTTCAGCTGTCTGTAACTGGACACCACAAGGGCAGTGCTGACCTGGGCGTCGCTGTGAGGCCTCCGGAGCTCGCCTAACCCGTGTCCCAGGGCTGCAGTGAGCTGCCCTGGACCTCTGTGCCGCGAGGGGCCCTCAGGAGGCCTCCAGTCAGGCCCTGCAGGAAGCACTAGCATCACCCCGCTCCGCTGGCCAGGGGACACACACAGGACACCGGTGGTAAGCAGAGAGGCCTCGCCATCGGCTCTGAGGCCTTAGTGTCCCCCAGCTTTGAGCCTTCGTCCTGGGGGAGCAGGAGGCAGGCACCCTCAAGACTGCAGGGCAAGTCTTCAGAGGGTGCGGGGGTCGCGGACCAGTCGCCTCCGGGAAGAGCCATGGGGAGCATCCCGCACAGGAACAGCGCTGTGGCCTCCAGGGTGAGCGATTCTGCCCCCATGAATTCGCCCCCAGGTACGAAGAGCTGGGAAGAGGTCAACAGAGCGATCAGAGCGCGGTCGCCCCGCACAGCAAACCAGGGGCGTCTCGCTTCCATGCCGCACACTATCTAGAGCCACGGCGTGGGGCTAGCGGCCGCCTCGTGGGGGCTGAGGAATGACACCGAGCACAGCCACCCCGGAGGAGAGCGAACCCACGGAGGATCCACAGGACAGCGTGGCCTGCCGGGCAAGAAAACTTTCCTATTGTATTTCTTTCAGTCATGGTTAATTTATTTTTGTACTATCATGAGCACATATACTTAATACTGAGAAGTACTTGGATTTCTAGGGCCGGCTCCAAAACTTTCGGATGATGCAATTCCGTGTGTCTCCTGGAAGGGACACTCCAGCCCCACCCTGGGGCTCCGAGAACCACACGAAGCCCACTTCTGCCGCGGACACGGGCCCGGCCGTGGGCAGCAAGTCAGCTTGGCGCTCGAGCCTGTGGCAGCCCAACCGCTTATTTAGCTGATGGCCACTGTCTTCATCCCGATGATGCTCCCTTGTTACAAATGAGTGCCCGCCGACTCTGTCACCATGACAAAGTGCACCTGTGTTTATCCTTTGGCTGCCAAGGCCCAGAGTCCAGTATTTTCCTCATTGATTTATAACATCTTTTTAAAAATGGGGGCTTAGCAAGGGAATAGAGAGGCCATCGCTTTCCCAGGCACGCACCCTTCCTGCCTCTCTCCGTCTTGGGACCGGCCTGGTGACATAGCTTCTGGCCCTTCGCTCTCCGGGGCCAGGAACAGGGCATGCAGGAGATCTGCAGACTGCCAGGCGGCCCTGCTCAGCCCCTGTCCTTAGCCTGAAGCTGGCCCGAGCTTCCGGGTGCCGGGTCCCGTCCGTGTCTGCCCTGGCCATCAGGGACCTTTCGCCTCTGGGCTTCATTCCTTAACCATGTCTGTAAGGGATTCTGTCCATCCTCTTTCCATCAGGATCTTTCATGGCTTTTTGGTCTATAAGCTCTTGCCCTAAAGGGCACATTATGGCCCTGACATGATTGCTCAATCATTCATTCATTCATTCGTTCACTCATTCATCACGGATGTTAATCGCTGGTCAGCCAGCTCACCAATGATGACCTCACCCCGCCACTCCAGCCACACCCGGGACGTGGCCTCGGGGGATCCCAGGGACAGTTGCCCTGTTCTGACAATGCTGTGCCATACCACGACCTCCATGATTTTCCTAGAGCAACTCCAAACCACCCCTCAGGATCCCACATGGCACCAACAGCAACCTCCCCTCCTAAAGCAAACTCCCCCATTCCGCTGTCATCTCTAGCTCTGCAGAGGGTGGTCTGCGTGCTGTGAGCACGGGAGACAGGGAGGCGTGGGGGAGACCAGAAGGGGAGAGGGAGGGGAGCCCAGGGGGGAGGAGAGGGCTGGGAGCCGGGAGCGGAAGCCAGCCCTGGCTCACACCGCTTCTGCACTTACCCAGTTGGCCTGGAGCTGGAGGTCAGGGAGGCCACGGCCGTGATCTCCTCCTGCCTTCCTGGATCCTGGCAGTTACCTGGCAAAAGGTCCTGTGCTTCTCTGGGCCACCCCAAGGCCTGCCATTGGCAGAGAACACTGGTAACAGAGGCCCTTGGAGCGTTTATCCTTCCTCCCTTGTGCACTATGAGTCATGACAGAGGACATCGGGGCCCCTGCGGGGAGGCTGCGTGGCTGTGTCCATTTCCACATAAGCTGCGGGCCAGGCTTGCTTCGTCCAGTGGCCCAGCCCAGGTTGTACCCCGCGTGGGGGTGGAGCTGGGGCCCCAGAGCCTTGATGCCACCTGTGGTTTTCCTGCTTCTCCCCTGGAGAAGAGCACAGGAACCTAGGGATGGAGAAGAGGGTGGTGTCTCCTTGAAGGCCTCCGTCCACGCTGGGCCCGTCTGTGTCCCAAGCTGGGCAGGGCTCTGACAGCTCAGTGACGCCCCTGTTGGAGGGCAGAGGGGACGACGGCAGCCTCTGTGATGCGTGAGCTCAGTCGGACAAGCCCCGGCGGCTGCTGGCCTGCGCAGAGCCGGTGAGCCCGCCTCGGAGGCGCGTGAAACCGCCTCGCACCACCTGCCGGCAAACATCACGAGCCCCCTAGGGCCGCCACAGGTGCCGGCGCGTTGCAAAGATCTGTTTGAGTGGGTCCACCTGACCGTGCTGGTCATCAAAGAGGCACCGCTGCCCCTGTGTGGGGTCAGACCACTGCAAACCCCTGGCTGCTCTCTCCAGGCCTGCCCACCCTGCAACAGCAAGCACGTGGCCTTGGCCTGCCCCCATCCTTCGTCTCTGCCGAACCATCCTTTAACCTCTTTCCCTGCCTCCTCCAGGGCACCTGGCCTTACGTCCTTACGTGCCTGTGCTCAGAGGGAGGCAGCAGCAGACGGGGAGAAGTTCCCAGAAGGCAGCGTCCTCCCGGAATGTCCCCCACTGCTGCCGCTGGGGCTGCAGGGCCAACCACCCAGCTCCTCATGAAGAGCCCGGGGTTGCCTGTGAGCACTGGATCACGGCAGCCCGTTCACAGCAGATCTGCCTTGATGCACAGGAAGCTCTGAATAGGACTTCCGCCCAGTGCCCAGAGACAGAGCCGGGCCCTGGTGAGCACTGAGGGTGGGCAGAGGAAACCAGGCTCAGTGACTCTACAGAAATGACCTCTTTAACTGTCAGCCCTGGGGGAGCAGGGGCACAGGTGAGGGCCAGGCCTGGGGCCGCGGAGCCTCTGAGCTGTCCCTGGACCAACCTCGAGTGGCCCAGACATGTCGTATGACTCGTGCGCCTGAAGAAGCGCAGAGCAAGGAGCCACCAAGCGGGTTCCATCTGCTCCCATCTTCTCCAGGGAGCAGATCGGTAATGACTCCGTTGAATTCCAGGGGAGCCAGCCCGGAGACTCTGTGCCGACTCCAGACGGGGCTCAGGTGGCTGAGAGGACGGCGTGGCGTCTGCATCCTCCAGACGAGAGGTTTCCAGACAGGCGCCCTCGCTGTGATTGCCCTGCTCCGTTAGGCAAGGCGCGTTTAGACCGTTCCGAGGCCTCGGCTTTGTGACATGCTGCCAGTTTGTTTGTTTCTTTTTTCTCCTTAAAACTTAGTGTCAGCCGCTATGGCTGTACCAGGGTAGAGTTTCTCGCCAGCATATAAAGCCCAGGGTCAACCATTTAGCGCTCTGCCCTCCTGCGCCTCTCCTACCACTGCCGCCCACCTGCCCTCAGGACAGTTCCAGCCCTTCCTGGCCTCAAGTAGCCGCTTATCACTGGCCTCACTTAAAAAGGGGGAAATGCAGATATTTATTTAGTTATCTTTTCTACCATGATGAACTAAGGACTCCCTTGAGATCTCACTAATGTATTCCTAGGGGCTCATACAAAGCCTATATCATGAAGATATTTAATTATGTGTGGGTGAGTGGATGGATGGTCTAAGAGGAGTAGAGGAAGGAAAGAAGGAAGGAAAGATGGATGGGAGGAAGTAAAGGAGAGAGGAAGGAAAAAGGGGGGAGGGAAATGGAGGGATGGATGGATGGAAGGAAGGAAAGGGGAAAGAATGGGTCAATGGATGGACTGGAAGATAGAACATTTATAGGTACAAGGGTGAATTAAACCAGTGATCACCAAGTTGTAGTGTGTAAATTCTTCATCTCTTATTAAATTAAAGATCATGTCTATGAGTTGGGGTGACTATTGCCTCCACTTTACAGATGAAAAGCTGAGGCTTGCAGACGAAGTTGCAGTACCCAAGTTCCAAGTGTGGCCCGGCTGGGGAGACTGAGTCCAAGCACCCACTGCCCCCCGCCCCTGAGGACAGAGTCCCGCTTCCCAGCTCCCTGACCTGGGCCTCCCCAGCTCCTAGAACCTGCTCTGGGCCACAGGCATCTCCGCATGCTTGCCTCTGGCTCGAGCTCTGGGCCAGATTGAAAGGGCTCCTGGGGTGGGGTCTGGGAGCCTCTGGATAATCTCCCTTTAACTCTGCCCCAGCTCATTAATCACCCTAATTCACTCGCAAATCCCTTTTGCCAGTAATAGAACCTAATCTCACCGTGACAGCCTATCCTAAGGCCGGTGCCCACAGTCCCGGGGAGGGGATGTCACGGCACACACCCCTGTGAGGACCCTGGGGACCAGCCTCAAGTTCCGCTGCCCCTGCAGGGACTGATGGGGGGGCTTCGTTTCAGGGAGGAAGCTGCCCTCGCTAGGGCAAACGGCCCCTCCAATAGGGTGTAGACCTCGGGAATAGAAACTGAGTTTCCACATAAGAAGGTATTCAGCTGCTGGCCTGTGACAGGGTCCTGCCTATGCTGCCAGCCTGCCAGTCTGTCCTCCAGATTTCAGGCTGCCCAGCCCCTACTGTGGTGTGTGCCAACTCCCTAAAATAGACCCCTCTCATCATACATACATACGTGTGTGATCTGCCGGGTTCGCTTCTCTGGAAAGCCCTGGATGATGTGGTGTGTAAAGCACTTGGCCCAGAATCAGTCAGTACTCAAAGGCCAGCAACAACGTTTTGGTGAAGTTTGCTGTGACTTATCCAGAGCTAGAGTCACAACAGGACTTGCGCAGCCTTAGAGAAGCTGCTTCTTTGTCTTTCACTGTCACCGTCCTGTTGTATCTGTTTCATCTTCCTCCCACGTGAGAAGCTTGGAGCTCCAGGAGCTCAGTGATTTGTCCAACCTCATATAGCTGATAAGGTTAAGTGCTTTCAGCTAGAGCTGTCCCTCGGAGGCAGAGCCCGTGCCTAGCACAGGAGAGGCCCTGGGTCTATCCCCAGCACTACAGGAAAGAAGCAGAGAGAGGAGAACAAGAGGTAAGAGCCACACCGAACTCCAAGCTCATGGTCTGGACACCACATCCTACAAGAGCATTTGTGCCTGTCCACAGAGTGGTGAGGGCCCCAAAGTGAGTTTTCAGTTACTTCAACCAGCGCTGCTTTCAGAATCACTGTGTTCTTTCGCTTCAGAGCAGCCCAATATGTTCATTCCCAAAAGCCAAGAGCCTCAGCGAAGTGTGAAGAAACAGAGTCTGAGCTGCAAACATGCCTCGAGGTTTTCTTGCTACACAGCTTAGGAGCTGAGGGCCACTAGGGAGCTGCTGGGGTACACACAGGAAGCCTGCTCTTCCTGGAAGGTTCTCAAGGTTATCAAGCCCTGTCAACTCTGGCTGTATTATCATGGAGACAATTCCACACAGGTGAGGTCTACATTCTGTGTCCAACATCACCTAGTAGTTCTTCTCTGAGCCTGGGTCTAGTCACTGTGCAGCAGTTAGCTTGTGCTGTGTAACAAACAAGCCCTAAAACTCAGTGGTATAAAAGGGAAATGTTTCTTATTGCTTGCAGGTCCCCATGCCCCCTAGAACTACTCATCTGAGGTTTGTCACAGTTAGAAGAGTGGCTTCTCAGATCTTGGTGAGGCTCCCTCCCTGGCCTGGCTGGCTGACACCTGGCAGGATGGGCTCTTTCCTGTGCTAGAGGCAAAAGGTTCCAAGGGACAGTACAAACCAAGCCAGACCTCCATGACTGGGCCTCTGGCCAGCATCTCATTCATTCCACTTTGTTCTGTGGACACTTTGTTCTCTTCAGATCATTTTCTTGAACAAAAAAATATCTTTTTTTAAAAAAATTACTAATAAACCAGGTGCCATGGCACATGCCTATAATCTTAGCTACTGGTGAGGCTGAGGCAGGAGAATCATAATGCCAAGTTCAAATGGACAACTTAGCAAGACTGTCTCAAATTTTAAAAGAGGAAGTTGGAAGGTAACACAGTCAGTTGTATGGTACTTGCTTAATATGTATGCACGAGGCCCTGGGTTCAATGCTCAGTACTGGGGGAAAAAAAGGTGCGGTTATGTGTTAATTTCTCCCCTGCAAAAAGCAAGTCTCCTAGAGCCAAGGAGTTTGGAGTTGGGTCTTCTGTTCCCATAAACAGTGTCAGGGACAGCAGTTTGTGCCGATGTCTACCAATGTTGATCCACTTGGATTTTGCCATGAAAGGCGCTGTGGGGTCCCTGCAGCTGTTGAAGTGGGGACACACGGGATGTCTTAAGCCAGCAGACACTGGACACTCCCGACCGGAGCCAGAAATACAAACATGAAATGGGACGGGTGAGTTCTCCCTGGGGTTCCCCGGGAGGGCCCCACCACGGTGCTCCTGGCTCACAGCAGCAGTGCTGGGCTCCAGTCTCCCTGGCCGCCTCCATGGCTGCTCAGCCTTCTCGGTGTGTCTGGTCCTCCTTTTTCCTGAGAAGAACACCAGGTTCCGAATACACATGGAGTCTTTGTGGCATTTCTGTCTGTGGCCTGTGCTGGGCCGTGGTGGGCCCTTCTCACACGATCTCTGGATGAAAATCCTTCGGCAACCCCCCCCCCCATCTTGCCAAACCTCTCTCCCCAGTTTAACCTGATTGCATGAAGAAGTCAGTCCTGGGGGGCCCGAAGTTCCGCTTCCTGCGGAACCCCTCTCCCTTCCTTGGTTTCTGCATCTGTGGCATTAGGAGCTGCGGTGTGACAGCCCCAGATGGGCGAGCTGCCCACGCGTGGACACCGGCTGTTGTGCAGAAGTGTCTTCCCGGCCGCGGTCTGCACCCCCCCTCTGCTCAGCTGAGTCTCATCAGCTACAGGTGCCTAGTGCAAAGCGGACGCTCCCGCTGCTTCTCAAGCACCTTACCCGGATTTTCTTTCTCCAGAGCGCCAGGGTGTGACCAGGTCCAGATGAGAGGAGTCAGGTCAACTGCAGGGACACTCAGCCTCCTCCGCTGAGTCACAGTCACACTGCCAGATGGCGGGGCCCTGGCCCCCAGGGATGCCCAGTGGCCACTTACTTGACAAAGGAACTCGGGGCCCTGTTCAGAGGGGCTTCTGGGAGCCCAGTGATGGCCATGCTTCCCCGGCAGGGTGTCACCACACTCTGTGTCAAATCCCGGCCTGGCTCCCCGGCACCTATGCGAAGTCCACATCCTTCTCCTCCTGTATGATCAATTTCCCAATTCCCTCTTTTGTTTCCTCCACCCTCTGATGCTCAGGTACCCACCACAGACGCACAGACAGACACACACACACACACACACACTCAGCTTGACCCACTCCTGTTCCAGGCTCCCTGGACCATACCCTCCCCTTTCCTCACGGCCCCGGACTCCTCGGTGAATTACAGCAGGGACCTCAGGGCTCTCAAAGCACTGGCACACATCGTCTCTGCGACACTTAAGCTCCCCAGAAAGGACACCCGGCCACGGAGGGTCTCGGCAGCTCACTCCAAGTCCTCCAGCTTCCGGAGCAGAGCCAGGGTTTGTACCATGTCACCTCCGGTCCTCTGGCCCCAACCATGTGTGCTGCAGTCCCCGGGGAGCTGTCCTTGGACACCCCCTCTGCTGTGTCTTCCAGTTTGAAGATGCGGCGGATGCTGGACACCTCCACCCACAGGACCGGGCCCCGAGAGGAGCCCATCCCCAGAGCCGGGCCCGGCCCTCCCTGGACTCTGCCTGACGGTTGCCAGGGCACTTGTAGCTCAAGGGTCCTTGGAGTTGCTTGAAAGGCTGCCTGGAGGCCTTACTTTCCATCGCCGTCTCTCCCTGGCGAGCGTCACAGCCTCGGCCCCTCGCCGGTCGCGGGTGGCTTTGCTCCGAGCAGCCCTGGTTCACAGCCCGAGGCTCTCTGGCGAGTCGCTCCCGGATGCCTGGACTGACACAGGACGTCTGGTGACTCACAGCCCTTCCGAAGCAGGATGGCACCCACTCAAGGCTGAGAAAGGACCCCAGTGACTTCTCTACGCAAGACGGGCCACAGTGGAGGGTTGGCCTGTTTTATGGCAGACACAAGACTGCCAACGCACACCTGTTTCTCCCCTGCTACTGTCCCCTTATCCTCGTTTCTGCTGATGCCTCCTGCCCGGCACGTACTTCCTACCCACTCACGTCCCTTCTTCATGTGGGTTTCACAACCATCCCACCTGAAAGGACCCTTACCCTATGCGCCGCGTGGGGAAACGGAGGCAGGGAGAGTAAAAGCCCTTCCCAAGGACATGAAGAACTAGGGCCGAGCTCCCAGCTCAGACCACCCAAGCCTCCAGAGGTGGCTGGCACGGTGGCCTCCACTCGTCTCTGGCCGGGACCCGGAAGTCGTGCGGGCAGCGCCTTTGCAGTCGAAGCGCTGCGGGGCCTGAGCCTGACCTCTCCTCCCGCCAGCGCGCTTCTGCCGTCCCGCTCCGCCGCCCCCGGAAGGGCTCCGTGGACGTGAAGAGGGCATCAGCTGGGCTGCCTCTGCGGTTAGCTACTCGTGATTGCTGGAACATTCATTTGTCTTCAGATTTTAAAAGGAATAAAGCATTTTATTGAGACCGCACAGTTTGTGGGCGCTTGGCATTGGGCTTGTAGGGCCTGGTGGGGCTTACCCCGAAGACGCTTGAGTGTGGGCAGGAGGAAGGGGGGACGCTGTCTCCAAACTGTGCCCCCGCTGCCTTCCTCCTGGGCGGGTGTAAGGACCGCAGCTCCCGGGCTCGGCCTCAGTGTCCTTTGGCAGGATTAGAGGCACGCTGCGGTGGGACACTGAAGGGGTGAGTTCTGTGCAGCCTTTTTCTGGCTTCCCCACGCTGTCCCCTGCGCTGCCCCCCAGCAAAACCGTGTGTGCGTCTGTTCACAAACAGGGGTCAGTCTGCTCGTGCACGCGAGCGCCACAGGAAGTCAATAAGCCTTCGATTGCCTTAATGTCAGGCCGGCCTGACCAGGCCCTTTTCACCACCTGCCTTCCTGCTCAGTGGCACAGCCGGCTCCCTTTGCAGAGGAAAAGCCAGCAGCCGGGAGTATGGGCCCCTGTGCAAGAGAACCCTCTCGGTGGGGGCCCCAACCTGTCCCAGCATTCCTCAACTCTTACGCGACCCGGAACCTGTGAATGGCGCCCTGTGTTGGGCAAAGACGACATTTCTAAGCAGGCAGGGTACGGGAGCACGTGTCTTGAGGTTTCAGATCAATATTCCAACTTCAAGCTTCTCCAACCTGCAGACGCTTTCTCCAGGAGTCAGGCTGATAAATCAGCTTCGACCTGCAGAGAGGTCAGTGTGTACAGAGCGGGGATCTTTCTGCCATCAAGAGTCACTTCCCAGATGCACAAGAGAACTGTGTTGTTGTTGTTTATATCTGTCTTTCTGTCTGTCTATCTATCTATCTGTCTATTTATCTATCTGTAGCCACTGTAAGGAAACCTTCATTGACAGTCATCAGAAGATGGAAATTTTAGGGAAAATTGTCAAATTATTACTATCATTGAATCAATGGATTTTTCCTCAAGTATTTTGCCATTTTAAACACCTGCGATGAATAGCTTTGTAATCAGAAGTTTGGCGTATGAACATTTGCAAGTTCTTCAATCATTTTGACAAACTGTTTACATAAGAGTCCTTCCAGCTTACACTTCTACCAGTATGCCGTGAGAATGAAAATTTCTGTTTTATTGCCAAGTTTAGAAAATGCCAAAATAAATTTGAGTACTCACAATCTGATATATTTTTCTCAATTACTGGAAAAAGGACTGTACCATGCAGAGACAGATGTCTGTTGTGCTATGACGAACTAAATCTCCTCCATCTAGAATTACCAAATAAAGTGTAGGACACCATTAAATTTGCATTTTAGATTAAACAATGAATAATTTGTATATTCAAATATTGCTTGGAGCATATTTATATTAGGATTTTATTTAGCATGTATCTGAAATTTAAATTTAACTGAGCTTCCTATATTTTTACTTGTTAAAGCTGGCAAGTCAACTCTTGAGCATGTATCTACTTTTTTAAAAAGTTAAAACAATAGGAATTACCTTTTTCACCATGCTAGAGGCCAAGAAGTCCAAGATTAAGGCCCATTAGGAGCTGAGTTTTCAGTGGGGGCTTTTCATGTTTTTTTTTTAATTTATTTTTAACTGACATATGAAAGCAAAATTGTATATATATTAATGAAGTACAACATGATATTTTGATTTGTGTCCACATTACATAATGTTTAAAGCAGTTTAAATATATCTATCTCCTTAAATATAATGTTTTCATGGCAAAAATACTCAAAAGTTTTTGTTCTAGCTTTTTTAATATGCCATATAGGATTGTCGTGTATAAGCACCCTATCACGCAATTGCTCAGCCACATTTGCTTTGTTGTTGTTTGTTTATTTATTTATTTAGAGACAGGGTCTTGTTTTATAGTTCAGTCTGGCCCTGAACTCACTATGTAGTCCAGGCAGGCCTCAAATTCACAGCAATCTTCCTGCCTCTGCCTCCTGAGTTCTGGGATTACAGGTGTGGGTCACCATGCCCGGCACTGTGTTTTGTGGTACTGATTGCTGGTGGGTGTGAGTCACCACACCTGGCACTGGGGTATCAAATCGGGGGCTGAACTCAGGACCTTGCACTTGCAAGGCAGATGCCAGAACCACTGAGCTAAATACCCAGCCCACAACCAAGTTTTTCACTCCAGCCCACCTGTGTCTGCTTTCACTTAGCTCTTTTTACCTTCCAAACATTAGCACGAGTGGGCACCACGCCTCCATCTTGAGTACTTGCCGTGGACAACACCAAATCACTCACCTACTTGGACTTCTGCCACCCTCAGAATAACTCCACATGTCATTGTTTTCCTGGAAAACATCTGTTATCTTATAACAGATAACATCTATACCAGAAAACATCTGTTCTCTTAGAAGTTTCTGCAGGTCAGGGGTTCCCTTGCCTGAAGTGTTTTGGTGGCTGTCACATACATGCAGTATGCTGCTGGGCGTTACCTACTGTGTAGCTTTAAAACACCAAAAACTAAGATGTCCCCACAGAGAGAGAGTGGCTGGCAGTTAAGCTCTAATTTGTTACGAGGCACAGCTGCTCTGGAAGAGCAGAGAGGCCCTGCTCCCTTAAGTAGATTAGGCGTGTCTCATGCAACTGGGATTATGCTCTTAATTTGCTTTTTCACAGATAATTCAAAAAGGAGATGCAATCCCTGCCCTGTCAGGACAATCACAAACCCTGGATTTACGGAGTGCCCAGCACCAAGTGCTGATCGCACAACACCGCAGGTGCCGAACAGGTGACGTCAGCCGATGATTTAATTGAGGGCTGGCGAAAACAGCGCAGAGTCTGCCGTTCCAGGGCTTCGTGGTCATTAGCCCTGAGCTCTGGGAGGTTTCCAGGCTGAACACCCACCTCCCTAATCCTTCCAACAGTTGGTCTCTTCCCAGGCTTCCCACATTCCCCCAGACTGAGACACGGGACAGAGTGGGGCTCCCGTGACGAGCTGGGGAGACCCCGGACGGGAGCAGGTGGCCCCACCTGCGGCTTCTCCAACTGCAGGCCCACAGCTGCAGCCCAGCTGCAGAGACCCAAATCCCAAAGTTTTCGAAGGATTTTCCCACCGTCTGGGCCCAGGAATTCCCATGCCCGGAGGCCTCCTCACCAGCCCGCGTGTCCCATCTCAAATGGTGCCAGTGTCCTCAGAGGGCCCTTCCACAGCCCCTTCTTTCCCTGAGACATTTTAATCCTCCCCACCAACACCCCGCCTCCTCGGGCAGTTATGGCCCATCTGTCTTCCACCAACAACTGTCCGTCAGAAGAGAGGCTTCTGCTCAGCCCGCTATTCGGGCTTAGCTCAGACAGAGCTTGGAACCGCTCCAGAGGGATCCTGTCACCCTTGGCTGTCACGGGGCTTGTTATTCTAACAGTGAAGAGAGCGTTTCCAAGTCCCGACACAGAGAGCTCTTTCTGTCCTCCCGGCGTCTGGAGTCACTCCCCTGTTAGCTACAGAACAACCCAGGCATTTGGCACCAGACAGGGATCAGAGCGAGTTCATTCCTAAGGAGACCCCAAAACATGGGCCCCATTTCCTTGGCTTCTTTTCCTCAGATCCTCTTCCGTTCTGTGTTGAAAAAGCTGACTTTGCATGATTCATGAACTCATTCAACAAATTTTCCCAGAGCACAAACTCGGTCCCGGGCCCCGGACACCCACCGAGAGCCACTGTGGCAGCCGGCGTTTGTTGTGTGCCTTCCATGCGTCGCATGCCGAGCGAAGCCCCTGATAGATATCATCTCAGTGAGGCCTCACAGGGGCCCTGCAAGGAAAGTCACGTGACTAAAGCCCCACGGACGGAGCGTGGCCAGACTAATTCACCTGCTCACGCAGCAAAGTGGCAACTGGTAAACCTCAGAGTTACAGCCCGAGCCAGGATTCTTGCCCCACAGCTGCTGTGGCTTCGCGTGCAACACCAGGGGCAGTGTGTGCGTGCAACACCAGGGGCAGTGTGTGCGCACACTCATCTCACGCAGCCTGAGGCTGGGAAAGATCATTTCAGCAAATACGCAGCCTGCATCGCTGTCACGGGACAGAATGTCAAGCCAGTGTGGATTACGGTGCATGCGACAGACAGAATTTGCTTACAGCAAAATAATATTTCCTGCTCATTTCCTTGAAATCTCAAACACAAATGTTGGGTCCACGCAGCTGTGACACACACACAGCGACGTTAGCTCTAGTTGCCTCTCCTTCCGCTGTGACGGAAGACTTGGTGGCTCCTGTTGTTAAGAGGCAGCCTTGATTCCTGAGTGTCTTGAGTGCGGGCTGCTTTCTGATTAGCTTCGAATACCGAATGCGGAAGATCTGAGGCCTGAGGGCGCAGTGTGCCCTCCCTCCCTGGCCTCCGATCTCCACCGTGAGGCTGAGCCCGAGGTAGCCTGCTGGAAGGTGAGCGAGCCAGGTCGCCCCAACCACCTCCATGCTGGGTCAGCCGGTGCCAGCGAAGCCACCAGCAGACGCAGGGGCCCGAGAAGCCCAGCAGATCTCTGCCGAGCCTGGCCTGGGGAACAGAGCTAATCAGATAACCTCGGGAACGTGGGGCTTGTCCTTGTAAGCCATGAAATGTGGTGATGACCCACCGGGCGGCAATGGCAAAACGCTAGCAACTTCAAGCATTTAGCTTCCCTCTCAAGACTGATCGTACGTTCAGGGATTACTTGGACCCCCTGATCATGGGGAAGCGGTACGGGTGGTCTAGGGCTGCTGAGCCCCTCAGGCGTGTCTCTGTAGGAAAGTGGCTTAGGAGCCATTCAGACAGTTACACAGTCTCAGCAAGTTGTTTTGGTTTTGTTTTTGTTTTGAACTACAAACAAAGCAGAACAATCCTGTGTAACAAAATTGATAAATGCTTCATTACATCCCTTCAAAACATAGCATTATAGAAACTACCCATGCAACTCTATTAGCATGTAATCATAGGAGTTGAGCAAAATTTCACACACACAAGAAATGAAAGAAAAAGAATAAACTTCCTACACCCCCTAGAGAATTGTGCTTCCCCCTTCTCAAAATTTCCCAGCAGAGGGCCGGAGGGTTAGCTCAGTGGTTCCGGTGCCTGCCTCGCAAGCAAGCGCAAGGTCCTGAGTTCGATCCCCGGTAACCACATATAATGCTGGGTGTGGAGACATGCCCACCAACAGTCAACACCGCATACCACAATGCCGGACGTGGTGGCTCACGCCTGTCATCCCAGCACTCAGGAGGCAGAGACAGGAGGATTGCTGAGTTCACGGCGGCTTGCTTGGGCACCATAGTGAGCTCAGGGCCAGCCTGAACTACAAAGCGAGACCCTGTCTCAAAAAGCAAAAAAAAAAAAAAAAAAAAAATTTCCCAGCAGAAGATACACATGCAATCTCAGGTATTCAACATGCACGGCCTGCGACTTCTGAAAAGGATAGTGGGTCTTTGCACCTTAGGATAGCTCTGACAACCTTCTTCAGATCTCAGATGGAGAAACTGAGAACTTAGGACCTTGGAGTGTCCGAGGGGATGACAGTGCTGGTCGGAATCAAGAGGCAGACACTAAGTCAGTGATGGCAAGCCTTTAGAGCTTCCGGACAGTAAATAGCCTACTGTGGCACACGTCCATAAGTGCAGCGCCACTGCACAAGGTGGTCAGCGTGGTGACGCCGAGTCCAGCAGGAACCTCCCTTCCCCAAGTGTCGCTCTGTGTCCAGCCCAGCACAGGAGCCTTCTTCCTCTTGGCCATGTAGGACACAGGGGTCCACAAGGCTCTGGAATAATTGTGGCCTTTTTTTTTCTTCTCCTCTCTTCCCTTCTCTTCCCTTCTCTTCTCTCTTCTTTCTTCTCTGTTAGATTCTGAGTCCCTCAAGACAAGGACCGCATGGGTCCCATCTTTGTTCATTCATCAAATGTCACAGAGCACAACCACCTGACCAGTGCTCGCATGAGTACTAAGATTATCACAGCAAACATTGGCAAGACCAGTGGAGGGAAAACCTGATACACAATACAGCAAAGAGAGAGGGCAAGACGAACCGCTGATGGGTTAACAAGGGGTACCCAACCAGATCTCCTTTGTCCCTTCCGACTTTTCCTGTCCTCTTCCTCATCCCTCCTCTGGGGGATCCTTCGGGCCCCCTCTGAGGTAGAATTTGGGCACATAGCTGACAACAAGACCACAAGATCACATTGATTCCTGACTTGAATTTCCTGTATAATGTGATAGAAAATGTGTAGGTCACCCATAACTTGTTAAAAATTTCAAAACACTTTAAAAAAACGAATTTACCTACTGAATGATCTCTTTCCCCCACTTATAGTATTAGGCAGTTTCTTGGACCATGGCACACGGAGAGAAGTAAAAGATGCTCCTGGGTCTTCTCTACTGAGAAATAATAGAAAAACACGAGCTTGAAAGTTAGTATCCAAATAAATCTGGCAAGATGCATTTCCTGGCAGGCTGGGCAGTGATGAGAACCATGATTTTTCTTGGAAGAAGCATCTATTCTACTTAATTCAAGATAAGAATGATGTCTTACTCAAAGCATTTGACTATTTAGCACCTACCATGGATGCTTGGTGGTCTTTCCTGTCACTCATTTTCCTTTCTGAAAAAAGATTTGAACTTTTTTTGGAGGGGGGGGCAAAAGCCAAGTAAGTATCAGAGCCCAAGGCAGCACTTCAGCCCAAGAATTGGCCCATGGATGGGCATGTGACCCTACTAGCCCAACCACAGTGGAGCCAGGATTGTATAGGATCAACTGGGGACAAAGCTTTCTCTGCCTTGGACTTGCAGCAATAAGAGCTGCAAATTAGTGGATTTTCCGGTCAGTTAGGAGAGGGTCCCCACGTTAGAACTGTTGTGCAATTGCATAAGACTAAGGAGGATTTTGCTGAGAGGAAAAATGTATTCTTGCATAAAATTCAAAAGTATAGAATATATCCAGTCTTTGGGAGAGGTTAAGTCAAAGACAAAACATCCCTGAGAATGCCTCTTGGGTGAATGCTGTCTTGTTTCTGTGCCAGAACTGTGGGTCCCTTGCTCCTTTCTGTCTCTAAAGACCCAGCTCTTTCAGCGCTCTCGGTCTGTGGCCAGAAAGGGCTGCTCCCTCCCTGTGAACACCTCACCACCCCATGTATGAGTTCTTCCCCTAGAGCTGGGGAAGACAGCCTTGGAGGTGCGGTCAGATATGGCCGAACTGTCCCACCAGGACCCAACCTGAGGCCAGGATGGGGTTAGATTTTTACAAAGAGGCTTTACAGACACGTGCGACGTGCCGGGTGTACATGGAAATAGGCTCTGTCTTTTGTACATTCAGTGAGGAAAAAGAGGCTTAGCTGGGTAAAAACACGCAAAGGCTATTTTTATGAGAAGGTAATTGTCCTAGTGATTCTGAAACCAGCCACTGTCCTAGACGGCCACACCTAGGAGTCCATGCTGAGCTCCTTGGTCAGAGGGTTCACTCGCAGTAAGGAAGGAGAAATAAACGTGACATTTTCTGGGGCCCTTGCTGCCCGCCCCCATATTATCACTGGAGCCCAGTGGAGCAAAAGCAGTTCATCTGCACTTTTCAAGGGCTCACACCACTGCCTCCAAGGATCTTTTCTCTTCCTAGCCTTGTTCCATAATGTTCCTACTGGTAAAATCTCTTTATCTCACTTCAGCCTAACACATTTTCCACTGTAGCCCATCACTCCTCCCCGTCTCCTAATACGCTGTGTTCATTTCTACCTCCTTAGTATCTGTATCGCTTTTAGGAAGTTATTGCACCTTTTGAACCTCAAGTAAGTTATTTCTCTATAAATAGAGTTAATACTATATTCCTCACATCTGACCCATACTTAAAGTGCAAATGTATTTACCCTCTTTGTTTATGGACCGCTCTTCTGGGAATAAATCTGTCCCAGTTCCGTGTGTTCAGAGCAGGGTACTGCTCGTCCATCGGCGGATTAACCCGCAGGGGAGTTTGGGCCCGAGTGCACTCTTAGCGGAAGGGGCCCTGGTTGAAAGCTCGTCTCATCCGCAGGACTTCCCTTCGTGTTCTGCTTCCCGCTCCCGTGTGGTAAGCAATTCTCCAGGTCCTTCTGCCTTGACTGAACCCACTGGAAACTGAGCCAAATAAACTTTTTCACTTTTAAATTGTGTTTGGTGTTTTGCTCCCGCAATGGGAAAGTGACTACTACACTAGCCTTGAGACAGACCTACACAATAGCAGAGTTATTCATTATAGCATCACTTGCCGTAGCAATCCCATTGTCCATCACTGGGTGCCAGTTGAATAAACTATATTACGCCCACTGGATGGAAAACCACACAGTTATTAAACAATTGAGAATAAGGTCTGCATACTGATGTAGAAAAAATTCTGGCTACATTATACAAAGAAAAAAAAAAGTAAGATACCAAAAAAAAAAAAAAGTGTGTTTGTGGCATAACAAAAAAATAAATATTTGGTCTGTCCCTAATTCCTAGCAAAGAACTCCTATATGCCCTGGAATCTGCAGTCCTTTCTACACTAATAAAATGACTCTTAAGACAGATATCTTCAGGATGGAACTGGTCACCAGCAAGACAAGGATTGGTGGGTTGGAGATTTCCAGCCTATCTTCTGATCTCTAGGGTTGAGCTCAGTCGCCAGCGGCCAGTGGCTCCGTCCACCACGAAGAGGCGAAACCTCTAAAAGCTCTCCAAGCACCAAGATGCCATGTTGGTGACGGCACCGGTGTGGCGGGAAGCTGCGCAGCGGCACCCACCCCCATCTCTCTTCTGTGCTGTTTCTCTTTTCTATGTGGCATCTTTCCCAGTGGCTTCTAGGACACTGCTGAGCTCCGAGAGTCATTCTACTGAATCATGAAACACGACAGAGGAATGACCAGTGGAACTCCCACTTTTACAGTCAGGTGGGTGGAAATGTGGGCCATGTGGAGACCCCACTTGTGGCCAGTACTGAAGTGGGAGAGGTCTTACGAGAGTGAGACTTTAACGTGTGGTATCTAAAGCTAACTTCAGGCAGATGCCACGAATGAACTGAATTGGTGGGTACCCAGGAGCATCAGAGAATTGGTGTGAAAAAAAGCATGTACTTGGTAATGGCGAAAAACAACACAACTTCAGTAGCAGAAGTGGTATTTAAAAACCAACTTACATCTAACTTTCCTGTAAGAAGTAATAAGAAGCGACTCCAGGTGTTTGCGTTTGCTCTTTCTTGCATAATGAAATGTAAACAAGTAGATCACACGATAAGAGGAATGATTATCTAAGGGCAAAAGCAAAATAGTGGTAATGACAGAAAAGAGGCAAGACTTCTATATATAAAACTCTTTGGTAGCTTTAACTTTTACATGGTATGAGGATTTACCTGTTAAATATTTTAACTAAAAGTGCCTTCTTTGTAAAATTATTGTCAGCCTTAATTCTTCCCTGTCATTTGCAAACCCCAGTTACGTAACTGCACAAATGAGCTTTTGGTGAACGATGTGTTATGAGCCAGGAGTGCACGGCCGGGTTCCCCTCTGGCACTTGGGTTTCTCGACCACCTACTGTGTGAGGACAATAATAGGACTTAGATCATGGGATAATACTGAATGATTAAAAAGATGGCACAGGGCCGGAGGATAGGCTCAGTGGTTCTGGCACCTGCCTCGCAAGCGCAAGGTCCTGAGTTCAATCCCCAGTAACTACATACAATGCTGGGCATGGAGACTCATGCCCACCAGCCATCAATACCACATACCACAGTGCCGGGCGTGGTGGCTCACGCCTGTCATCCCAACACTCAGGAGGCAGAGGCAGGAGGATTGCTGAGTTCCAGGCTTGCCTGGGCACCATAGTGAGCTCAGAGCCAGCCTGAACTAGAAAACGAGACCCT
Organism: Thryonomys swinderianus; assembly: GCA_004025085.1. Taxonomy (NCBI): domain Eukaryota; kingdom Metazoa; phylum Chordata; class Mammalia; order Rodentia; family Thryonomyidae; genus Thryonomys; species Thryonomys swinderianus. The sequence continues at coordinate 19,678 of PVIC010000165.1, forward strand.
GTCTCAAAAAAAAAAAAAAAAAAAGCTGGCACAAAAGTGAGCAGGTGAAAGACATTAGCACATGTGCTGGGACCTCACACACCGTGTACAAGGAGAACAGGGAAACTGTGGGGTGAACAGATGATTCATGTTTTCATGGGAACACTTGCACCCCAGACAACCTAAAATGTCTTCTAACGGCAGCCTCGAATTTTCAGTCCTAAACCCAGACTCAAGAGGAGAAATTGGAATATATGACACACAAGCAATATATGACACACAAGCAAAGCAGAAAGAGAAAAGTAAATTTATGTTTTAAGCGAAAACCAATGAATAGGCACGGAGGGCCCAAGGCACAGAGCGTAGGCCGATGCAGTCAAGTCTTACATAAACAGGAAGGAGAGGCAGGCCTTCTCCAACTGGAGAGTTATACCAAGCTATAATTTGTATAAAAGGAAAAGAGCAAGCCCTCCCCCCACCCAATCCTGGTAACTAAAACAGAACATCAAGGACAAAGCCACAGGGAAATAGGACATTTTACCCACAAAGGAAGAACAATTGGTCTTAAAGAAGATGTCCAGATGGTTCAGAAAAAAATGAAATAATACCCTTATCTGAACAACAACAGCGTCTCCCCAAAATTCCATCCCCAGCAAAACTATTAGTTACAAAGCTTGAGACAAAGATAGCGGCAGAGGAGAAAGATATAGAGAATTCAGCATCATGGCACACCATGGCACACCATGGCACTGGCCAGGCTGGGCCACTGGCTGTCTGCAGCCTCATCTGCTTGGAGACTGTGCCAGGCTGGTCTGCAGTCAGGAGGGCAGAATAGTAAACAGATGGCAGAGGATCCACAAGACCAAAAATACTTATTATGCATGAAAATAAAATATCTACTAGTAGTCAAAAGACAGCAAAAATAGTTTAGTAGGGATGCATCTAATATTTCTGTAAAATTATTGTTGATCTCTTCTCCATAGGATTCGGGATGTCCCCATGTTTTTATCACTCTGAAAAACCTGTTTTGTTAAATGTACTCAGTGAGATAAATGCCCATTTCCTGGCCCGGGAAGATCCGTTTTCATCAGGGTTCAGCTGTCCAGAGCCACTGTTCTTCCAGGCGAGAAGGTTTCGGGGAGAAGCTGGGGGGCTGGGGCTGGGGTATATCTAAGGAACAGACTCAAAGAGCTCATCCCAACCAGACAGGGCAGCTTCCACCCTTTGACTCTCAGAGGTGTTAGATGAGTTGCTAGAACCCTGCCCACTCCTGGCATGCTGCCATGGTTCAAAGGTTACAGGGTCAGTTGAGGCTTCTTGCACCACGACGGAGGTCACGGACTCCTGATGGCACTCACCCCCGCCCTCCCGCCACGCCCAGCCTCCACCGGTGCTCGGGGCCCGCTGAGCCCTCCCCTGAGCCCCTGCACAGACTCCTCCCTTCCCTGGGCTGCCCCGCCTGGATTTCTTGGCTTGGCTCGCGCTTATCTGCTCCGGGGACAGGCCAATGTCCTTCTCTGAGTATAGTTCCATTTAATCCTGGTATATATTGAATTATAACTGGCCTATGAGTCCAGGGCAATGTTCTGGGCACTGTTTGTGTCTCTTGCTGTCTCTCTTCGCCCATTCTCGGGAGCCTGTATACAGCCGAAAGCAGGAGAGTCAGAAGGGACACTCGATATGAAAATCGAAGAGGAGGGTGGGGCGGGGTCCCCTTATTGTAACTACTCCTTTGTGAAAATAAGGGGAAGCTTGTGCAAAGGGGGTGACAAGTCTGTGGATGATGCCTGTCCCCCTGGGCACGCTGGTGACAGCTGAAGCGGTCCGTGCTGGGGCCAGACTTGACCCTGGGTTCCTGCCAATCAGCGAGATGAGGAGGGCTTTCCACAAGGCTCATGATGGAGGTCGGCTGGCACACAGACGGGGAAGGAAAGGGAGAGAGGGGGAGGGAGGAGGGGGGCAGAGGAAGCGGCAAGTTCGAGTCCACGGGACGCTGTCCCCTGTCCCTCAGGACCCTTGTTTCCGCCACGAATTGCTCACACCCCACCACTCTCCTCTGTCACCCCAGCTCTTGCCAGTGACTCAGCCCCCCATTCCGGAGCCCTGGAAGGATTCGGGGGACACGCCTCGCACCGGGGACCTGCGTCACTCGCCCACCGCGGCTCCTGACGGTTACTAATTCTTACAATTTCCCCGCGCTTAATACCACACTACTCAGATCTCAGCCACCCCGCGCCCTCCTGCCAGCAGAGAGGAGGCAAATGAGGCACTTGTGACAGCAGGCCAGGTGGATTTATAATGCTCTGGATAACAGGTAACCTGACTTGCTTAGGCTTTAAGATACTTAAGAACCTGCGTGTAAGAACTGAGGGGATTTGAAGAACTTACGTCTTCCAGGGCAAAGGAATTAACTATCCTGACAATTTGCATAAATCCAAAGTGACTCCCCTACTTGGAAGTACGTTCTAAACACGAAACGTGCAGCACAAGGAAAAAGCGGCGCTGGGGGCTCGTGTGGAACGAAGTTTTGAGCCGCGAAGGCTCCAGCCGATCTCTGGAGACATGCGTGAGGTTGCCAGGCCAGTATCGTGCCCCTTTGGGAGGTGAGGAAAGGGAGGCTGAGCTGGGGGCCAGGTGTCCGGACTCAACACTCCTCTTCGCTGGGGGAGGGCGGGACGGGGCCCACGTGCAGAAGGACCCCATTTGGTCAATGCCCTGGTCACCATCTTGAAGTTCTTAATCCCTTTGAACTGGGGCGCCGCAACTTCTGCAGCTGGCCCCGCTCTGCCTGGGGACCACCAGGAAAGCCGCCACATCTGGGACCCGCCGACCCCTCTCACTCGGAGCCCCTGCGCCGGCCTCTGCTCCTGGTGGCTCTCGCCGTGGCTCGGCGGGCCCCGCTGTGGACAGCTCCCGCGAGCGCTGGCGGCTCCCACACTCTGCTGCTCCACATCCTGCTGAATAAATCAGTCCCCACCTCTCTCAGTTCATCAGTCAAAACTCTCTAAAGTGAGTTGAATTACAAGAGGCTCTTTGCTTTCCTCGGATTAGATAATGATCAGACCTACTCCGAATACCAGATTGGCCTGTGCTCTTTGGCTGACGTCTGTCTCCAGTTCCCTCTCCTTGAGGACGCCCAAGTCTGGGTGCCGAAGGGGATAGACAAGGAGGGAGAAGGGGAAGAGAACGAGACAGAGAATGAGCCAGACCTCTTCGCCACATCCCGACCCCTCCAAGGTCTTACCGTGTTCAGGGCTTAAACACGCCACCCCACGGCCACTTCTGGCTACTAACTCGCCTGTGTTCCCTCCGGGGTATCCTGGGCCCCTGTCACGCCTGTAGGCCGGAGAAGGTTCTGCATCCCCTGATGGTGGACGGTAGCGGGAGAAAGCGCCAACCCTCTCCCTGAATCTTTCTGTCTCAAATGTTTTCTCTTCTTCTGCGGATGGCCCCCAAAGCCCACTCCTCCTTTAATATTCCGGCACCCCCTCATCTCAGTCAGTAGTGGACGTTAGGTGGACTCTATTCCCGAACTGTCACCCCCATCTGTCCCCTTCAGAGGTTCACGGAAAGCTGATGTGCAGCCATGCACACAACAGAAAGGAAAAAACCCACAAGTCAGAGCAAACCCTTGGATTTTTTTTTTATTATGCGTTTGACAGTATTTTCTGAGCATTCGCACAACAAATGAATTTCTTTCCAAGATACCATCTCACCACTGTGCCAAACAGTACATTTGCGTTTTTTTAAATGCAATTCAAGCTTTAAGGGATAGGAGTTTGGATTCAGAATGCAATTTAAGATTCTCCATATCTGTATAGTGACTATACTTCTAACAGATCCCATCAAGGCTTGAAGTAGAGGACACTTTCCCAATAAATAATCACTTCTCTACACTGTACAAAATCCTGCCCGCAAATCAGTTTGCCTTCACTTCCTCATGACAGATGCACACTTCTACACCTATAATAACTTAGGAAATGCCCGTGGCCAAGTGGGGAGGGGGGTAGCCTCGTCCCGTGCCCAGCAGAGGGGAGGGAGCCCCAGTGCCACACACTCACTGTGACTGTACCGAAGCCGAAGACCACAGAGGAAGAACCATCAGGAGCTACAATTCCCAGATGTTGCCAATTATATAGATACATAGGAATTTACATAATTTATAAAGACTTTGCTTTCGTGGTTTATTTTGAAGCCACTTCCCAAAGACCCACATTTATTTATGAAAGCAAACATTCAACCTGGTAGCCTTGAGCTGGGGACTCTCTATAGCTGGCTTCCTGCAAACACGGCCGGGGAACGTCTCTGTGCATGGTGGGCCTGGTGACTAGAGGGTCACACAGGGCCAGTCCAGGGAACAAGACAAGCCCACACCAGTAGACACGCCGTCTGTCCTCGTCACTGCGAAGAGGACAGACAGCCTTCACGCTCCCTTTGCCTCTTCTGCCTCCTGTCACCGGGATGCTCTGTGTCGATGGGAACCAAGCACAACCGAAATTTCCATCCAAATACCACATACTTTACACCCGAGAACTACTGAGCGGCTCGAGCTGGCTCTGAGGCTGACCGCGCAGACTCACGAGCTCACGGCCCGCAGGCCGGAAAGGCGGCCTGCCCCGGCCACACACGCACCAAGCATCTCACACGAGACGGACACATGTTTACTTTTGCAGAGACTCAGCTCGGCGGCCACTTATTCTCCAAGAGCGGTCATGTCAAAAGCCAGTAAGTGGCTTTCCGGCTCGCTGTACCTCTCCAAAAACAATTTCCTGTGTGAAACTGGAGCTTCGGGCATCTGGCCCTAGGGCACATCTGGGATCATTTTACCCATTAGGGAAACTGGGGTCAGTGAGATTGGGGCATTCTCGGAGTAGGGGTGAACTGTCAAGCAGGGACTCTCTGGGCGGGTTTTCTGCCCCAGGCGGATTCACTCCTTGTCCCTAAAGAGGAAATCTGAACCGCGTGTAAGAGCTCGAGCCAGAAGAGAGCAGGCAGGCAGAGAGGGCCGAGTGAAGTCCACAGCGGGAGCAAGCGTCGGTGGCAGCCACCTAGGGCCCGGGGGCCCCGTCTGTCCTGGACGTCGGCCTACCTTCAGCCGGGAGAACAGAGGAGAACGTGTGTTATAAAAGGGTAACAGCCCCCAGAATGAAAGGGGCGACTCTACCGCCTTGTGAGCCGTTCCCGCGCTGACGCTAGCCCCTCCCCAGAGCCCGCTTTCTGAAAACCCTACAGCAGCTACCTTCCCACCCCCAACAGGACACTTCCGCCAGTCTCAGTCTCGCCTTCTGAACAGGTGGCAGAACAATAATAATAATGGCGGCAGTAGAATTACCTGTTTCTTCTGTGCAGGGGATTCCTCGCCAGCTAACCCTGGGACGTGCCCCAGGGCCTTGGCACTTGCTGCCCCCCCCCCGACCAAAATGCCGCTCCTCACTCCCCTCAGGGCTCAGCCTTCGGTCCCAAGGCCCCCCGGCCCTTCAGGCTGCTCCCCTAGTGGCCCCCGTTGCACTAGGACCACCCCCACCCCTCCCTGCCTTGCTCCCTGGCTCTCCGCACGGGTCTCCCTCAGCACACTGGGCTTGCGCTGCAGAGGCTCCTGCACAAGACCCTCCCCCGCCTCCTTCCCTGCTGGGTCCCCGGCACCCAGGACGGTGCCCAGGACAGTGCCCAGCCCTCCGCCAGGGCTCTGCTGAACGAACAAGTGACTCAGCAGACGGTGGTCTCCTCACATCCACTCTCACCACGAGCTTCGCTTCGGGGTGAAGGAGAGAGAAAGGGAAGGAGGGCGGAGAGGCCGAGCAGGGCCCAGCTGGACCCCAACTCCGCTCCCTGGGGCTCCCCGCGCCTCGCCTCCTCCTCCTCCTCCCGCTCACTTTCATTATGAATGCTGACAGCTCCCTCTCCAGACCCCAGAAGCGATCTGCCCCCAATTTGGAAAGCCTCCCGGACACCGAGCACGGCTTAATCTTCCCTTGATCAGTCCCTGTAGGAGCCGAAGCCATCTCCAGGCCATTATTATGAACATAAATTTCCATCCCATTGCAGACTGCCGGTGAGTCCTTAATAACGACTTCTGATGGACAGAATGGCAAATAAGCCCAGCATAGCCGCGGGGAACCCCGAGGACCTCGCATTCAGAGAGGATGAGCAGGTTAAAAACGTGATGAAGCAAAGGCGGGGAGCGTGACCTGGTGCCGAGCTGTGCACTTCACCTCTGCCCAGAGTCAGCTGCTGGAAAGCAGGAAGGAGGGAGGGCACTGCAGAGGCCGAGGCGGTCGGGCGGCGCGCCGGGCAGCCGCGGGGAGGACACACGGCGGGCCGGCGGGCCGGGGCTGTGGCGGGACTCCCGGGGCCCACGGCAGCCATCGTCCGCGGGCGTGGAACCCACCGGCCGCCCTGGGCACCCCAGCTCTTCACCTTTGCCGCAGCCCGAGGCGGGCCCCACCGGCCGGCCCTTTCTCTTCTTCGTCCGCCTCGTCTGCCGCCCCGGAATCGCTGCGGGGAGAGAGCTGCTTTTAATGAACCCACCTGCATTTCCACGTCGCTGGGTTTCGGTGTCAAACTCTGACTCCCTCTTCCCCACCGACTGGCGCATCAGCTCCCCAAGGACCCATCCCGGCGCGACTTCTCAGGGCTGAGAGCTCGGCGGGCGGATGCACGCCGAAGAGGGGCACACACGCGCTCCTACTATGTGTCAGATGTTAAAAACCCCCGAAGGGGCCTGAAAATGCACTGAAGGCTGGGCTCTTCGGACGGCAGACGCCGACCCCGGACACGTGGCCACCTGCCCTGGTCTGGCCTCTGTCTGCTCAGGCCAGCGAAAGGCAGGTCAAAGGGCCCTTGGCTGGGTTGCTAATATGCGGGCCGAAGTGGAAAAGGGAGGCCTGGAAGCCATGGACCTGCCGCCTGGGCGGGCTCCGTCTGCTCGCTCAGCCTGCGGGAGTGAACCGCAGGGAGCCCAGGACAGCATGTCCCCCCAGCCTCCCTTGACAAGAGGGACAGTGAGACCAGGGGAGCCCCAAAGGCTGCCTTGTGAAGAAGCTAAACATAATGTATGCGAGGTAGTTAATTCATCAGTCTATAAGTGTTGGCAACTTATTTAGATTTATGCAGAGTGCGACTTGTGCCAGAAGACACACGTCTGAGGTCCAGACACAGATCTGAAAGAGTCAGAGGCGCTTTGCACCCGCCCTCCGGAGCTGAGGACCCTCCCTCTGGACCAGCCCGTCCCTCTTCCACCGGCCATGCCGTCTCTACCCAGATGCCCCTGGATTGGCCTGGCCCAGGGGCGACTCATGCCTGGTAACGAGCAGGCCCATCAGTCAGATAGCCATACCCGCGGACATCCAGCGTCTGTGTGCAGAACTGAACACAGGCCTCGTCGTGGGTGCCCACGCACGCACAGCGCAAGCGTGTCGGCGATGAGGGCCGCGCGCTCCCTGGAAACGGCCCCGGCGACCTTCTGCCCCGGAAGCTTCCTCTGTAGTTGGACAGTCCATAGGGCACAGTCTGTCTGCAAAGCACAAAGCGGGGTGAGGGGAGCGTGTGAGCCTCTCATTCACGTCTCCAGGGTGCAGCAGAACCAGCCCCTGACGGATGAGAAGTTATCTGCGTCCGGGAGACTGTGGAACAGCGAAGGCGAACCTTCGGCGCTTTCAGTGCCGCGTACAGCCCGCGGCAGCCCGGGAGCCGCAGGCGAGCCCCTCCCCCTCCGGCCCAGGGGAAGCGTGCGGCCCCTCGGCGCCAACGCCCTCAGGGCCGGAGAGACGCAGGGAGCGCGCCGCCCCTCTCCGAGCGCCGCACACGCGTGCCTCCGCTCAGCCCACCCAGGCTCCGCACGCGAGTGTGCCCACAGCCTTGTGCCCAGGGCCCCTGCCGCACGGCGGAGTCCTCCAGAGACGCTCTGTCCTCCTCCTGGAGAGCTGGGCCTGGGCCTTCGGTATTACTCTCCCGTCCGCCCTGGCAGAGCCAACGAGCAAATAAGAATAACTGGACGCCTTGCCTTGGAGACGTCCTTCCTGTGCCCAGAGGCCTGACAAGGACACCGGGTGACCACGTGCGAGTCCACGTGTGCATCTGTGCCCGAGCCGTGGCGCCCGTGGGACCCCCGAAGCCTGGAGAGCCCTCCGCTGACCGTCTCTCCGGGGCGCACAGCAGGCCCTGCAGCCCCACTAAGGAGAACAGGCAGACGCAACCCGGGTCTCAGAGACGCGTCCCGGGCTCTGAACCCCCCGCCTGGGAGAGACGAGCCGCAGGGGTCACCCCGCGCCCTCCAAAGGCGCCGTCAGCTCCGCGGCAGCACGGCCGAGGACGGCGCTGCCCCTCGGAAAGTCTTCGTGTGAAGCCAAGAGAAGTCTAAAAAGGTTGCCCACTTCTCTCTGTTCACGGCTGGCACAGGGGAGAGAGGGCTGCGGTGGTGTTTGGAGCAGTAAACATTCAAGTCTGGTCCTTATGTGTGTGTAGATCCAATCCACTGCTCTCCGGAGAAGAAAGAAGATGGCCAGTTGAGTGCGGAAAGTTAAAACCATATGCTTAATTCATTACTATGACTATGATTTAAGGCTAGATTAATAGTACCTCGAAGAAACTCAGTGGCTAAAGCCACTTTTCCAGTAAGCTTTGGTTTTGCTGCTCGTCCCCAGAGATGAAGCCACCTTGGTTTTCTATGAGTCCCATGGAACATCACCAATTATCCACCTCAAAGGGTGGCCTGACATCCTCCCTGTGTTTTCAGAATAAAATCAAATTGAATTTCTTTTCATTAGAAACACACGCCATGGAGCCTTTTGGAGCTGGTGAGGGCAGGGAGGCCCCGCGGCGATCAGATGCTCCAAAAGACCCCGCTCCCCGCCGGGCTGGGGCCTGGAGCGAGGAATCTGCTCGGCCCCATTCTTCTCCTTCCCACTGAGTGGCCCGAGACCGCCGAGCAGCGTCCCTGCTGGTCCAGCACGCCCAGCTGCTGAGCAAACGGAGAAGGGAGCACGGTCCGGCCCTGCTATGAGCCGAACCTTTCCTCATCACCTCCCCCTTCTCCTCAAAAATGGGAAGCGGCAGAGAGGGAAACACAGTGTGGCCATTGTTGTGAGCAGGATTTGGCCAAAGGTATATTTTTTCAGTACTAGGGCTACATTAAATCGCTAAGTGTTGACATTACATTCAGCCCCCCATTTCTCGGTGAAAATTACACACGAGGAATCACAAGGCTCCCATTTTTCCATCAACACTGAGACCTGCAATTTTGAAATTGCTGTCAGCTGATGGTGCATTATGGATGTAGAGCACTCAACTGCAGCAGAACGCGCTAAAATGTTTTAAGTAAGGAAACAAGGCAATGGGTATTTGTTAATAGACATGCGCTCAGCACTTCCCCGTTTGCCTAGGATGCAAACGCTCCACCAGTTTCTAGGCTTGTTCACAGGGCCACACACTCCCCTTCCCAAGGACCGGAAGACGTAACCAGCATTTGCAGACTTTGGAACAGCAGTTCAGAATGGAGGCCCACCTCCTATAATAGGTCTACAAATTAAACAATTTTAAATCTGATAAGCTCTTAAACAAGAGTCCTCTCCCTCTACCTGGATAATGTGGCTTCACCGTACTGTGGAAGCCCAGCCTTGAATTCAGGATTCAACTTCCCCCTTGGAGTCCCACGTTGAAATGCGCAGCCTGAACAGCTCTACCACCAGAGAGGTTCTCAGCCACCCCCAGTGGATACCTCAGACCGCACCCCCAAGGCCCTCTAGTCTGTAAGTGGCTGCCTGAGGCCAGCATCTGGGTAAGGAGTATGTGCCCGAGCTCTGCTCGGTCCTTGAGTCTCACACCCTGGAAGACAGGCACAGGCTCTGGGAGTGAGCTTGGGGACTTTCAAACAGGAGGCGCCAGAAACTCAGATTGCTGGAACGTGCTCTAGAAAAAGAAGACAACGTTCAGACTCAGATTTCTTGCAGTGAGCCAGGGAACGTGTTGCCAAAAGAGAGTTAGGGGGCCTCCTGAGTCACAGATCCTGACCGAGGGGTTTCTTACCCAGCTCTAAGAGTCAGTGAGAGAGGCAGGTTTCTACTTCTTCTGGACTCGTCAAGGACTCGTCCAAGGCTGGGAAGATAAAACTGAGTAACTGGTTGCTCACTGTGAGATACTTGTAGCATATCAAGACTGGGCTCTATTCACTCTTGTGAGTTCAATAACCATAAACGTTATTATAAAGAACCTCCAATATGCCCTCTGTCTACCTAGTGTTAAGTTTGATATGGACACTGAAAGGCACATGTGTCTGTGCCTCTGGAAATTCATGTATTACTGTAGAATGAAAACAGGTAAAAGAAACATGTTAAGACAGTGTGGACAGATGCACAGAGTGCAGAAAGACTGCCTGATAATTCCATTATCAAGTTGTAAAGTACTTACACCACGACCACTCTGCCCTCTCAACACTTGCCTAGTTGACAAAAGAAAGGGTTACTGAACAAATGGAATGAGAGGCTGCGTGGAAAACACTTAGCAGACAGTCGGCGATCAATGCGAGTTAGCTGCTCACAGTACTGATTTGGACCAGGAAGCCGAGTCGCGTCAGGTAGAAAAGTCCCACTTAGAAGGCTGGCCACAGATCCGTGACTGAGCAGTGGACAGGGCAATGAGGAGCCAGAAAACCACGTGGCCCAGTGAGGCCTTTCTCCGCCACCCTCCCATTCACCATGGTGCATCTCACCAGCACGTGCGTTCCAGTCATCCTGTGGCCTTTGTCCCTGTTTCCCGAGTGGGGAACCGGAAAGGCCGAAGGGTGGGGAACCGGAAAGGCCGAAGGAGACGTGGGTCTGGCCCACTCACACTCTCCAGCAACAAGGCTTCGGAGACGCAGCTCTTCGGAGGGAGGGGTAGCTCTTCCATCTGTTCACACGGCCACTGCCGTGCAGGGCCCAGACAGAGGAGAAGCAGATGTGGCGACAAGAAACAGAAAGCCCTCAGAAGACACACGTATGCAGTGAGTGCACAGTGTGCAGTGTGCTTGTGTGACCCGTGGTCCCTCTGCCTATCCACACACGTCGTCCGTTCCTCTGCCGGCGACGGTGATGTCAGGGTATTATTTCTCGGCGTGCTCCTTATGCATCGTGTTTTACCAAATAGGACATATAAATGTTATTTACTGTTAAAGACTCCCAACCCCCTGTGTTTATTACTCATCTGGACCACCCCACTGAAAACACCTTGTCTTTACAATAATATCTGGAGTAAGCCAAGTGACTTTCCGTTTTCAAAATTCCATCTTTAAGTTCCACGTCGCCTCTCCCTAAATGAATTAACCACTTCTGGTTTTCTGACCAGGAAACTGGCTTCTGCGCCTAAAGCTTAGAGGACGGACACAGATACAAAGGCCAACCAAGCACCACAGGGCCTTCACGTGCCGAAGTCCAAGTTCTCGGGAAGTGTCCAAGCTGTCCACACCGGCCACACAACCATTTAGCTCTCACAGCACCTGCCCGGCGCTGGCCATGCACCCTCACCCCTCTTTGCCCCAGGCCCAACACTCCTAATCACTTGACAACTGTCTTTCTAGGCGATTTTTGCTCTGTCTGGCCCTCATGAGCATCTTAGTTTACAGTTCCCAGAGTAGCGTTGTGTCCCATAAAACGAAGCCAGACAGGTGACAAGAGACATTAACAAAATGAATGTCTGATGCTGTTTTGGTTTTGTTTATAAATATAGTTGATTTTTAGTCATTTAACAACCTAGGTCCTAGCTGAATGTCTCCCCAGCAAGTCAAACACATTTACCGGGCATTCAGAATATTGTCAAACCCATGTCTGCCTCCTCTGGGTCACATTTTCCTTCTGAAGTGAAGCAAACACAACAAACACAACGGGGGCCTCTGTTGACTATCTGGCTAAAGGAAGGACAAACAACCGCCTCCCGCCAGCAGAGAGCCAAGAGGCAGCCCAGCCGCTAGGCTCCAGCTGGTCCTAGGGACCAGCGCTCTGTTCCCAGGAGTAGATCTGAGACCCTGACATGCTCTCTAACTAGGGCTCCACTCATACTGTGTTCAGTTTCTTCCCAGAAAGTGCCATTTTTCTACCTTCCCAAGCTTAGTCCTTCAGAGACGAGGAGCGCCTGGCACGTTCATGTACCGTTCTAGAAACAAGAACTGGTTACAACTTTGTTCTTGGAAGAGTGGATGCGGTGACTGCTGGAAGCGGCTGAATACACAAAAAGTTGTGAAGATATTTCCACAAACATCTAGTGGGAGTCCGCCGTGCACAGATACACAGGGACAGGCAGCGGGGACTGAACCGGGCCCTGTCGACCGCAGGCCGCTCAAGCCCAGCCCCGACGCTCAGCTGACCTCAGTCTCGTCCTCTGTTGAGCCCTTTCTTCTCCACTCAGCAGATGCTTATGCAAGTTCGCCATGGACCAGGCCCTCTGCTGGACCCTCCTGTCCAGGGAAGGAAATGGACCAGGAAAACAGCTCCCCCGCTGCCTTGATATGTAAGCAGAAAGCACACGTGTACAGCGGCACCTTGGTGGGGTCAGCTGGTGACCTGCGGCTTTACCTCTCCTGCAGAAGATCCCCACAGCCTCAGTCCACCTCCAACAGCCCCAGAAAGAGCAGTTGGAAGAATCAAAAGCAGGGAGTGCTGTACTGTGGGCTGTGTGTCAACTTTTGTAAAGGAGCTCTATACACATACACACACACACACTTTGGGATTTCCAGAACTGGCCACTGAGAAATTTTAACTCACTACTGAGTATAGACCTGTAGTCTCAGGCACAAGGCCGAGGGCCGTTTCTTCCGCGTTTACGTTGCAGGTGCGACATTTATGAAACCTGGTTTTAGCATAATCCCGACCGAGGTCGGAACCAGCAGGACCTGGCCTCCTTAGTGCTGCTCTGTCAGCCTGGCTCACCTCTGCACCCAGGTGTCCTGCTCACAGTGGCTGCTCAGTAATACCCACCAGCTCAGTAAGAAACACCTGTTTGACAAAGCGGGTGGGAAGAAGCCGGTCTAAACTTGCCATCATTTGCAGACTGTATCCAATTTCCCAAATGCATGAAATTCTTGGCTGATTGGATAGATTTCTAATTTTTCATCTTTATCTGGCTCATCTTAGAGGATTTTCCTAGACGGAGCATGGTCTCCAGATGGCTCCAAGTGGAGAGATGGCTGGTGATAACGTCGTGCTCATAACACCACGACGGGCAGCGCAGGCTGCACGGATCACTGCGCGACGGGCCCACACCGCAGGCTGCCCGCAGCTCCAGAACAAACTGGGCATTCGCTCTCTGAGAGCCCTTGTTGGGCGTCTTCTCTGCAGGGCTTGAGAAATGATAAGGGTGGCCCGGGCTGGCCAGCTCCTGCAGAGATCTGTCCTGCTCCAAATTCTACCTGGAAATTCCCGAGCATCCTCACCTCAGTGGAACAGCTCCAGGTAGCTCAATTTCTGTGGAAAACTCTTTGCTCCACCGAGAAAACCATGAGGTCCTTTGCCCCACCCAATCTAAGAAGTCTCCAGTATCTCGCCGACGACTTAGAAAGCTTTTAGCCCGAACTGCCTACATTCTTCCATGGCTGATTACCACATAGCTGGCCTTTAACTCCCCAAGTCACAGAACGCACCATCCCGACTCCCTGGAACACAGAGCTGGTCGCCCCACCAACACAGGCACACACATGAGAATCTACCTAGAAAAAGTACCAGGGGTCGAGGGAAAGAAGAGCAAGAGAGAAAATACTTGATTTTGTTGTATTCTCCAAGACCTTCAAAAGTTACAGTTAAAAAAAGAACAACAAGAAAAGTTAGAGAAACAAATTCTCCCAATAAGTGGAGAAGGAAGCTATCTAAAAAATCTCACAGAGGAGGAGATTTCTTCTCGGTCTGTGCAACGCAAACACACCCAGTGGGCGGGGAGAGCGTTTCTGGCCCCACCTCCCATGACCTGATCCCAGCGAACTCCAGGCCAGATGCAGGCATGAACATCCACATGTGCTTGACCCAGTCTCATTATGGCTTTATGTGGAGCTGCAGATAGATGGGAGCTCAAAATAGCTATCCACAGTGGAAATAGAAGGGGTAAGACAGGATGCAAGGATTCCTGTAAAGTTGGGATATTAGAGAAGGATTAAAAATGCTGACACCACCAATTACCCAGTGAGCCAAAAAAATTTAGCCTGGCTAAGTTTTCAAAGATTCCAAGACAGGGAAAGTAAAGGTCTTAGTGACCAGACCTGCTCTGGCCTTCACAGCAATGACAAGATATGCACGTTTTCTCATCTCTCTGTGTCCTATGCAACCCCATCAAGGCAGCTCTAACAAACTTACCTCAAACTAAGAATACTTGGATCCCTTCTAGCGATACCAGTTCTAGTGTCCAGCAAGAAGCCAGCGCTAGGCAAGGGGGAGGCGGGCCAGGCAATCTCTAGGCCAGTCCCTCGCTTATCACAAACGTTGATATTTGTTAATTGTGATGTTTGTGCTCATTTTCATTTTCTGCACTGCAGTGTCTTATTTGTCCTGCTGAGTCTTTGGAAGCTCTTAAACGTCTGTGGCAATGGAAGGACGTCACCAACTTTAACGCTCAGCTCTATAGGAAGCCTGTGGGAATCAGGTTTGTAAAAATGCAGACAGGATGCCTAGCCTTCTGTTTTCTGAGCACTTGCTTCTGACTTTCAGCAAATGTATTTTGTGCATTCCTCAGGCTGTGAGCCAAAGCTGTCCAGCCAGCCACCTGTGCCGTCAACCACCTCTGTCTTGATGCTTTCTTACAGCCTCATAAAACAAATCTGATTTTGCTTTTTAACTCATTGGGCTGAAGCTCCGAGATCCAAGCTGCTGTATTTCAGAGTTACTATTTATTAGGGCTTCCTGCTAAGTCTGCCTGAGAACGCTGTAAAAGAAACCGGGCTTGCACCTCCAACCCTTGAAAGTTGCCAAGTTCTGTGAAAGCTCTGAGCTCTCAGACTCCAAGCTGAGGTAGAGGAAGATGCAACCAGATGTCCTGCCTGTTCTCAGGACACTTGGTGAGGGGTCCAGCGTTACATTTACAGGAGCCAAAAGTGTGCCAGGACAAGCAATCTGTCTCCCGGCCAGTGTACCACCCTCCGCCTTCCTCTGGGTGCCTTCCCTTCTGAGTGCAAGTGCTTCCTATCTCCAAGGGGGCAAAGCATCTGTGTGTGTGTGTACATCCATGTGCACACATGTGTACGGGTGTTCGTGCCCGTGTTCACATGCACAATCTCCCAATGTCACAAAGTCTGTTTTCCACTGAAACATTTCCTCATATGACACAGAGCTGTTCCGAGCCCTGTCTGCTTGCAAGGGGGTAGGAGTTAAATGTGGTGGCCCTGGGCGTGAGAGGGGGCCTCCTCAGGCTCCCCACTGGACTTGCTGAGATACAGTGGCCCCGTGGGGAAGGGACAGCTGGAACTCTGAGGCCTTGCTGGGCCACCACACTGATCCCCCTCAAGGAAAGCACTGTTTGCCTCCCAGCTTCCTTTGTTTTAAATTCTTGCAGGAATAAACCACACGAGACATGTCAGAGACTTTCATCTGCTTTCAGATTTAAGGCCAAGTTCCTAGCTGCAACAGCCCTTTCATGTCGCAGAAATCCAAACCCTCCCTTGGGTCACACAGGGTCACAACCTCTTTGTACCGAGTTTTCTCGCTTCAAACCAAACTGCCTCCCAGCCCCACGTGGGGACACAACAGTCCAGCCAGGTCTGCCTTTGCCCCTGGACATCTCACCTCCACGCCGGCTCTGGCACTCGGGGGCTTTCCATCTGTGGGAACCAACAGAAAGGTCACCTGATGGGGACTGGCCTTTCCAAAAGCTCCGAAATTTCGCCCAAAGGCTCTCAAATTTTAAACGACCTTGCAATCAACTGTCCTGAGAACTATGCTATTCGAAAACAAAACAGAGATGTGAAAGTGTGCTGGGTTCCGAGAGGAGACAGGGCTGACAGGGCGAAACCAAACTCCCCGGCGGAGTCACGCTTGGCTTCTTCGGACCAGCACTGGCTTCTTTTACACCCTTTTCCAAAGCGCACCAGGGAACAGTTCCTCCCGAGTCAAGGTCCCGCATTTTCTCGGGCCACTTCCTAGTGACTTCTAGTCTCTGGCACCCATTCCATGCCATGAGCAATTCTGGGAGATGGGGAATGAGGGTCCTGGTCCCCCTGGGGCCCTCAAGTCTAAGTGACAGCATTCTATTTACTCTTCTAGACTCGCTCCATGTGAGAAATCGGAGGACGCCTTCCAGAGACTTCCTCAAAGGTCTAAGAACTCTCCAGAGACCACCCAGACCGTCCCGAAGGACCCCTCCAAGTTCCCTCCCACCACCCACCTGCTATTCTGCAGAAGGGACCATGTGGTGACCTGAGGGCACTCCGTGCTCCTTTCCTCGAGCATTCCAATGATTGACCCGGGCCGAACAGAAGTAACAAGGACTCACAGAGGCAGGGCAGAAGGGCGAGACCGTATCCCATCCTGCCTGGCACAACCTTTGACCACAGGTGCCCTTATCAAGAAACTCATCAGCAACAGAGATGCCAGGTGCACCTTTTCCCAGGGCCTGTAAACCCTGTGGCAATGGGATCCTAATACAGACTGTACAGCCAGCCGCTCCGGGATGCAGGCCTGCCCCGTGCCCTTCCGGGGAATGAGGAAGAACTGGGCTGGGCAAGGTCACCGCAGCGACCCTGAGCACGCTCTCCTCGCAGCATTCTCCAGGCAGTGGGACACGGCAGGAGCACAGGCTCTGGCCCGGAGGGATCTCTGCAAGGCAGACGGTGGCCCCGGCTTGGATGGCGAGTGTCTTCGAGACCTCGAGTGTGTCTAACACCAAGGGCTACTTATGCCTCAGTGGGCAGCTGCCTCTTCGAGGAGGGATGGAGCAGAGCTGAGCCATCTCAGGTCTCTGCCCAGGTTCGGGACAACCCCGGGCAGCAAGAAGCTCAAGGCAACAAGCCACAGCCACAGAAAGTAAAATCCTGCCCTAGGAAGAGCAAGCAGGCTGCAAGCCCTCCCCCAGTCGACACACACCCCTCTCTGCCCTCGCTACCATCAGCGCGCTGGGCGGCTCACTCTCCTCCACCAAGGGCACTTGAAGGTCAGCAGGGAGTCGTCCCCTTCCCAGCAAGGCAATACTTCATTTCTAGAATAAAATGCAGGGCTTCTAATGAACCTAAGACCTGGATTTTTGCTCACATCTTCATTCATATCTATAAAAATAATATTGCAAAGAACTATATTATATAAAATGATTTATAAGAGTCAGCACTATCACAAATAAACTACCCTACACCAGGCAAGGGTCAGGAGACCTCGGCCCAGTGTCACTTAGATAAGGAACTCCACAGAAGAGTGCGGAATTCCAGGATAAAAGTGGCAACTTAATGGTGAGGCCCAAGTGGGGAAAAAACTATACAGAAGGAGCCCGGGGCATTGCCAGAGCCAGACTTCCGGGCCAGCGCACGAGGGACTCAGCTTCTGGCAACCTTGAGAGGACACCAGGCGGGGCCCAACATGCAGAGGACATGAGAGGTCACATGACAACATCTTCGGGACAGTGACACTCTCCAAAAACTGTGACGGCCACAGAGACTCTGACTCAAAGGGCTGCATCTCCAGCACTAATTCTCCCAGGCCTGGCTCATGGGACACGATGGCTTTAGTCAGAGTCCCCCAAAACCCGTGACGGTGTACAGCTGGCTCCAGATCCCCCTGCTCCATCAGGATGCTCTGAGGTTTAGCAAGTCTTCTTGGAAACATGTTAAAATGAAGCCAAAACTTATAGTGATGCTGTCTTTCTGAGATAGAATATATTAAAATTCAAGTTCAAATTTTATTATTGTTCTTATTTTACTTCCCTTCTGTCTAGAGAAAATGAATGCAAAACAAATGCCATTCTTTTTTTTTTTTGAGATAGGGTCTCGCTTTGTAGTTCAGGCTGGCTCTGAGCTCACTATGTAGCCTAGGCAAGCTTCGAACTCAGCAATCTTCCTGTCTCTGCCTCCCAAGTGCTGGGATTACAGGTGTGAGCCACCACGCCCAGTACTGTGGTGTGTGGTATTGATGGCTGGTGGGCGTGAGTCTCCACGTCCAGCATTGTATGTGCTTACCGGGGATCGAACTCAGGACCTTGCGCTTGCGAGGCAGGCCCCGGAACCACTGAGCTAAACCTCCAGCCCAACAAATGCCATTCTTGTGGGATTAAGCAAGCATGCCACGTTTTGGAGCAGCCCAGGCAGGGGCCTGTCCGTCCTGTAGGAGACAGTCCATCTGTGACGTTCAGGGAGACCCTAAAGTCACTGCCTATAGTGGGTCTAGAGTCTGCGTCTTCCAGAGCTGACTATGTCTCCACTTCAAGGCCACAGAGGCACTGGCTGGATTCCAGGCCAGAGCCCCGATGTTTGGTTTTTCCCCCACAAGTGGGAGTTAGAGATCCCGGATTTCTTGCCACAGCTGTGATTTCAAACATCCCACCCTGCTCTTTTCAAGAGGACATTCCTCCTCACCAGCCAGGTGGCTCAGATTTCTGTATGGAAAACACAGTCACCAGGGCTGGAGATTTAGCTCAGTGGTTCCGGCGCCTGCCTCGCAAGCGCAAGGTCCTGAGTTCAATCCCCAGTAACCACAAACAATGCTGGGCATGGCAACTCACGCCCACCAGCCATCAATACCACATAGCACAGTGCCGGGTGTGGTGGCTCATGCCTGTCATCCCAGCACTCGGGAGGCAGAGACAGGAGGATTGCTGAGTTCGTGGCAGCTTGCCTGGGCTCCACAGTGAGCTCAGGGCCAGCCTGAACTACAAAGTGAGACCCTGTCTCAAAAAAAAAAAAAAAAAAAAAAAAAACACAGTCCACGGTCTCACGATGCCCCTCTCGTAGGTCCGTGGCGGGGATTAACAGATGGCAGCTCCCCTCAGCCTGTGGGGCGGCCACGTGCACAGGGCACTTCGCTGCGTGGTCTGCAGCTCAGCCACCAGCTTTCCCTCTTCAGCCGAGCTCAGAGTGAGTGGCTGGTTATGGTTAGGGCCAATGTCCCTGTGACAGTCAATCTTAGTCACCCTGGCTAGACTGTGGCCCCCAAGTGTTTAGTCCAACCCTGCTCTAGGTGTTGCTCTGAAGGCCTTTCCAGTGCTGCGAATATTATGTCAGTCGCTCTAACCAGGGCGGGGCAGGCCTCACACCACCAGCTGATGGCCTCACGAGCAGACCGAGGCGCCCAGAGAAGGAACACTGTCCTCACACTGCTTCGGGCCCAAAGCTGTGCCACCAGCTCGGCGGTGGACGCCAGCCTCTGCTCTGCAGACCACGATCATGGGAGCCAGTTCTGTCTGTGTGCCTGTGCCCCCCCAGCGCATCCCACTTGTTCTCTCTCTGGGAACCCTAACTCTCTGAATGAGCAGCCCCTACTAGAACCCCGCGTTTTCACGCAGAGTCTCAGAGGACGGCTCTGAGCAAGCAAGGAGATGCCACGCCCTCTGCCAGCTTCTTATTCATGGCCTCTCCTCTTCCCATTTTATTCTTTGCAAAGTTTTTACAACAATAAGATAGGATGTGGTTTTCTCTGATCTGGGATCTGTTTTTGCTGGCAGTAGTGGGATTGTTTGGGGACATATGGGCTCAGGGTTCCTAATGTACCCAAACAAAGTTTTAAGAAAGTGATACCGTCCCATTGATTAGCTGTGATCTCAGCCACCTCTACAAGGCCAAGTCTGCACTTGCCAAGGGGCTAATTTGCTCCCTGTTTGGGGTCGTGGGCCCTTTGGAGAATACGGTGGAAGTAATAGGTAATGTGGCCCAGAAAAACACACACTGCCATGCCAGCGCGATGAGGCAAACCACACACCCTAGATGCAGGAAGCTTCAAGTGGGGGAAAGCTGCATACCAGCTCCCAGCAACAGAGAAGACAAAAAAGAACCAGAGCAGGGCTTGAGCAAAAGTCAATCAGCACTAACTGATCATCCCTATGCTACTATATACTCTCTACTATATGCTAAGTGCTGGCAGAAAGGGCTGCCCAAGCTCAGGTCCTAGGAGAACATGGAAGAGCTAGAAAAACTTCATTCTTCTGTCTGGAAGCTTCTTACCAGAGTGACTAACCCCTCACGCCTCACCTAGACAGTCGGGTTCCCATGAGAAGGTGTAGGAGTCTCAAGCGGAACTTTTCACATTTCTCCTGCAGGGGGACGTCTGTGGACACAGCCTACGTGGTCACACCTGCAGCAGGGTCCTTCCCGCAGGTCTGTCCGGTGTCCTCCAAAGACAGCGTGGGACCGTGGGCTCCGTCTGCATGTCGTCAAATGCGCGTCAGGAGGAATAACAGCACCAAAGCGCCCAAACACCCACAGTTCAAGGTGCTGGGTGCAGGCGAGGGGACCAAGACAGGACCTGAAGCAGCCGGCTGGGGGGTGGGTGACACCACACCCTGAGAGCCAGACCAGGAGGTCAGCTAAGGCAGAGGACGCGGGTGACAGGGAAGGCGACACGGAGAGGTGAGCTGAGCAGAAGCAGCTCAGACCCTTCACGGATACCCAGAGATCTGCAGCTCCTTGGCACAAGCCCGCTTCCCCCAACATCTAAACTCCAGGCCCCCACTAGAGCCCGTTTCTCTCCAGTTGCCATCTGGTCTGAGCTACTGTAAAGTAGCAAGTGGACTTCTGTATACATCCGTGGTTTCAAGAAAGAAAGGAGGAGTGAGGGGAGGAGGGGCAGTACAGAAGAGGAAAGGAGAGGGGGAGGTAAAAAGGGAGCGAAGAAGGAAGAAAAGGAGAGAGGCCACCTAGCAAAATCTAGGTATCGTGTATTTTATTTATTTTCAGTGAGCTCAGGTCTGGCCATTGTCCCCTCTGTTTTCAAGTAGCTCACGGATGCCCAACTGCAGCCCTACGGCTTCTTCCCTGATGTTTAGAGAACATCAGGGTGGGAGGTGAAAGGAAGAGTTAAATCAAACTTGGAGAGAAAGTTACTAAGTTGACTGTCCTGGAAAAAGTCAAAGATCCGCAACTGCATTTCAGGCCATAAAAGACAATGCAAGATTCTCAGCAGGATCTCAAATACCACAAGGTGTTTGCAGAACTTCTCAGACATGACCCAAGTGGTCTCCCAGCTATGGCTCGTGCAGGACGGGCAGAAAACTGTGGCGATCTGCAAATCCCACCCCAGTTTGGTCACTCATTTGCTGACTTGCTTCTTTCTCCTTCTAGATTCACCGCTCGGGATCATAGCTCGGACGAGGCCCCCGTCCTCTGTCACTGACCTAGAGCCGTCAAGCCTGTGAACTAGTCTGGTGGGTCACAATGCTAGGAGGATAAGAATCAGAACAGAGTGTCAGGGTGACAGGCCAGAAGAACAGGTGACCCTGATATCGCCCGAGAATAGAAAGCAATCAATGATGTCCGACACATTATTACTTTTATCCTCCCATCTCCCCACTGTGGGCTGACAGATGCTCCAGAACTTCATCAGACTCGGGCCAGATGGCAAATCGTGCTGTTGGGATGAGCTGGAGAATCAGGGGGACCCAGACTGAAAGGAAAATTTGCAAGCCTTGATTCCAAAAAGATGAAGAATTCCATGACACCCGTGGCAGGGCATTCGATGGAAGGCCAGAATCCTTCCGAGAGCTCCGGGTCTGTCTGGGTGTCTAGGTGGCTCGCCATGAGGTCAGCCCCATCTGTCATTCTAGTAAAGTGAGGTGGCTTTTTTGACACCTGCTTTCAAATACACGGGTCCCTCAGGATTACCCTCCCTTTGCGCTTCACTCTTGAGGTACCCTGCTGGCTATGTGCGCCCCCTCAATGCTGTTGCCCAAAGGGTCCCAAGGTCAGTGGGCTTGGAGGCAAAGGAAAGCATGATGGGCAGTAATGGGCATGCCTCAGAACATGGTGGCGAAGTTGCTTCTGCAGGCCTAGAGTTTGCGTTCAGTCCTCTCAAATCTTGAGCAGGAATTCCTCAGAGGGAGAAGCACAAGTCCTCTGAGAGCTGAGGACAGCCAAGGAATACTCCGCGTGGCCCTGGGCCGAGTCCCAAAGGCTCGGGAGCCAAGCTGGGGAGGTGGTAACCAAGCAAGGTCAAGCGGTCTACACTGTTTCCAAGGCGGTGTCTGCCACAGGGGCTTGTGCAAGACGGAGAGAAGGGCAGCAGGCAAACCCTCCCCGGGTCCTGGTTGAGGTTGACCCTCACTGCACCGTGGTACCCAAGTCCACTGTAGGTGTGCTGCCAGGCCTAGGAGAAGGAGTTCTGAGGACAGTGCAGGGGCAGTCTGTGGCCATGGCTCTGGACCCAGGGACTGGACCCGGGGCTCTGGACCCATGTGCTGTCCCTTGGCACCTGGGGAGGCCAGGGGAGGAAGGGAGTCCAGGATACATTTCAATCTCCAGGAAGCAGGCTGCTTTCAAGGAATTTAAAACTCCCTAGACCCTGGCAGGGTCAGAAGCCAACAGGGACAATCCCACTTAGGCTCTGAAGTGGGAGATAAACTTTCAGGGCTTTCCGTGTCCCAGAAAACAGGCTGAGAGAGACTTCTCAGGTGTCCAGTCCCCTGGCCAGCTCGCCTCACTCACAGAGAAAGGCCCCTGCCACAGCTCGCAAAGCTGAGATTGATTCTCTCCGGGGCCCTCCGGGGGAGGTGGTCCTGTGACCTGCGGATTGCCCTCGGCTGGAGCTGAACTCCACGCAGCTGAGGCCCTTCCCTAAGGTGAGGATGGGGCCGGCCCCGCCCCCGCCACGCCCGCCACAGGCTGACTCACTCGGGAGTGTTGATCCAGATGATGTCCAGGTGGCAATAGTAGACACACTCCTTGTCCTTGTAGGTGAAGCACGTGCAGCGCCGGGGGCGGGGGTGCACGGGGCCCCCCGCGGCGGCCGGCTCCCCAGACCGACCCGGGCCCTGCTGCCGCTCAGACTTCCCAGGCCTCGGCCCCCGCGCTGCTGCCGCTGCTGCCGGGGCCCCCGTGCCCTCGCTGGGGCCCCGCGCGGTTTCCTCTTCGCAGTCCCCCTGGGATGTGACTGCGGGGGGCCGCTGAGGCGCGCCGGTCCTGGAGCCCCCAGTCTGAGGGCGCGGCACGAGTCCTGCAAGGGGCATATTGAGAGGCTCCTGAGGGTGACAGAGAGCTCGGCACCCCTCCCCCAGCACCAGGGTAGGGGAACGGGGTTCCCCCGACTCTCCAGGCTGTGTCAAAAGATCTGTTTGCAAGTTACGAGCATACTTTGTGAGCAGCCTGCGGGCGGCAGCTGTTCGCACTGGTAGAATACTTGCACGCATTGGCACTTTGTGGAAACTCTGTGAGCGCTCCGGACAGTCTCTGAATAGTTTGCAAACTTTATGAAAAGATCTCAGCTTGTTGAAAACTTGCCCGGGTCGCTAAGGATGCAAGCCCCGAGGCCCATGGGGCAGTCCTGGCGCTCCGGTCCCGCCCCGCCCCCGGCCCAGGCCCAGGAGCCTGCAGGCTGCAGAGCCGCCTCGGCGCCCCGCACAGACCCCGCCCGGCCCGGCCCCGCTGCTTTTGTGTGTGCGCGCTCGCTCCGCTCCGCACAGGCGCCGCCCGCCCGCCGGCCCGCTTACCTGCCGCGGAGGTCACCGTGAGCCCGAGAAGGAGCCACAGCCCCGGCTCCATGAACCCCGATCAGGCGCGGGCGCCCAGGCCGCTCGTGGCCGCGAAAGGGCCCTGGGGCCAGGCACAGCTCCGAGTCCGGCCGCTCCCTGGCTGCGCCCCGCGCTCCGGCCGAGTTGGCCGCGGTCACAAACTTTCAGAGCGCGCTGCCCATCCCTGCGCGGCTGTGGGCTCCGGCTTTTCTGGCTCCCGCGCCACCCCCTTCGCTCCCCGCTCCCCGCCCCCCGAGGGGCTGGAGCCGCCGCGCGGGCCTTTGAACCCCGGGGCCACCGGGGGTCGCCTCGCAGGGGCGGGGGAGCCGGCCGAGGCGCAGCGGCCCAAGTGCACCCCGGACTGGACGGCGAGGGGCGGCGCGGCGGGCATGGGTGGGGTGGGGGAGGGGCGCGGTGGGTGGGGCCGGACAGCTGCGAGGGCCGGCCCGCGTGCACACGCGCGTGCCCTCCCACTCGCGTTCACACGCGCCCGGCCTCACCAGCTGGCTGCCCCAGGACCCAGAGCCCCAGGCAGCAGCCGCCTCAGAGCATGAGGACGATTAAAAGGCGCCACGGGGGCTGCTTTTATCTCACGGTCCGAGGGAAAGAGCCGCGTTCACCGAAGGGCACCTCACCCTCGCGCGGGCCTGTCAGCCAAGGCGCGGGCGCACTTTACACTCGCGACTCACGGGCGTGGCAGCGCCCCGGTTCCCGGCCTGAGGGGAGACGCAGAGGCCGAGGCCAGCAGGAAAGGGCCCCACGGGAACCCCGCCTCCCAGCCTTCTGGTCCCGCTTTCCGGGGACCCGAGGCTCGGCCTTCCCCCGACACCTGTGGTAGACTTAAAACATCTACAAATCCTTGGACTCTTCTCACAAAAAGTGGGGCGCCCGCTATGGAAGCCGGAAGGCCGCAGAGGGCTCGAGGGCGCGTGAGGACATCAGAAGACTGCACAGCGCCGTGCGTCGCTGCGAATGCTTGATCTCCTGGCACGGTTCGTTCTCCAAACCAGCCCAGGCAGAGGGGCCGCCTGGAGAACCCAGCAGGGAGACACTCAGGCCTGCAGCCCGCAGCCAGTGTCAGCCGCAGGCTTAGGAAGGAGTAGGCCCGACGACCCAGGCTCCTGGCCCTGAGAATTCCCGCTGAGGAACTGAGTCCACCTGGGTTCCTGTAAGGAGACACCACAGACCACGAGGCTTACACACAATGGAAAATTTCCCTCACAGTTCTGGGGTCTCGGAAGTCTAAGATGTGGGGTGTTGTATCTGGGCTCACTTCCTGGTTCCTGGGTGGAACCTCTCGCTGTGTCCTTTCTTTCAAGTGTTCCCGGTGTGGTGTCTCCTAAGGGCACTAAGGTCATTCGTGAGGGGCCCATCAGGGTGGGCTGACTTCCCCATGGCCTCAGCCCCTGACTCTCACCCCGGGGTTTAGGATTATGCCAGACAAGCCTGAATTTCCACTGGTTCTCACAGGGACCTGGGCACCATGACTGGAGGAAGCCCCAGTGTGTCGCCCAGCCTGGCCTCGCAGGACCGGGAGAGTTCCCCTCTGCTACTGTGCTTCTCTATGGCTGGAAGATGCCCAGAGCCTCTTCGGCTGTCTCTCACAGGGCCACCTTTACACAGGAGAAGGTGCAGCCAGAGCCCTGGGCAGCTCCAAGGAGCCCTGCCGGTGTTCTGTGACATTGCTGTGGTCACACTTAATTTTATATTTATCTTTTATTTATGCTGAGTAATACTGGCTTTCCTCATGGAGTGCTGATCAAAAATTCCTTTCTAAACTAATTTACTTAAGTCAAAAAGTAACCTGTATTAAAAACATGAACTACTAGGGGCTGGAAATTTAGCTCAGTGGTTCCACCACCTGCCTAGCAAGCTCAAGGTCCCTGGTTCCATCCCGGTAACCACATACAATGATATGATATTGGGCGTGGTGACTCATGCCCACCAGCAATCAGCACCACACCCCACAATCCCAGGTGTGGTGGCTCACACCTGTCATCCCAGCACTGGGGAGGCAGAGGCAGGAGGATTGCTGAGTTCGAGGCTTGCCTGGGCTACATAGTGAGCTCAGGACCAGCCTGAACTACAAAGCGAGACCCTGTCTCAAAAAAAAACACAAAACAAAAAAAAAACATGAACTACTTCATTGTCATGATGGTTTGGAGTTTGGGAGAATCACTCAGCTGGTTTCCCTCTGACCACCGGCTGGAGATCAAGGGTCTAGAGGTCAGCGAGCGTTAACTTGGCGAGGGAAGAAGAGAAAGGAGGGAGAAGAAAGAGGAGCCTGCTATTTCGATGACAACGTTCCCAAAGGTAGGTGACAGCAGTCAAGCCCAAGAGTAGACATTGTGAGAAGATGTAACATTCTTGAAAATACCCTTCAGAATCTGCATAAAATTAATTAAACATATATGATACATTTTGGCAAATCAGATGTACACAGAAACTTCAAAAACCCAAATTAGTAATCCATTTCTGGTGCACTGCTAGAAAGGGCCAAAGGGGACAAGATGCTGTTCCTCTCCACATCACTGGCACTAGGACCTGGTCTCATTTCTCTTTGATTTGATCCACACAGTGGGCTGTGGAAAGAAGGTGGACTGACCAGCTGTCCAGACTCTGTGAGCCTGCATTCGTGAATCTTAGCCGTCACCTTGACACCTCAGTCGTGGGCACTGGTTTTTTGGCCCATCCAGCATCCACTCCTTGCCTTGCTGTGAATGGCACCCTTCGACTCTCCTGTGAGAACCACCTACCCCTGTGTGTGGTTTCAGTGGGAGCTCAGGAACTCTGGCATCTAGGGCTTCCGGGTAGACTTGTGACCCAGAGCTGGGCAGTCCCTCTGCCCGGCTGTTGTGGTGGGTGGGTTTGGGGCTGGTATGTCCCAAACTGTTGCTAGAACCCTGGAGAAAGAAGTTCTCCACGCACTGGACTAGTTGCTAAGAGAGGAAATGTGCCTAAAGCCATGGATGGCCCCATGAGACAAGACCCTGCCTAAGGACGAACCCGATGTAGAGGAAAGAGATAGGCTGGGATGGAGCCTTGATACATCCTTGCAGTACATCCTTCCCGCTGGGCCCGAAACCAGCACTGGCCCTAAGCTGCTTATAGCTTTCTTTTTTGTTTAAGTTTGTTTGGAGGTCTGCCAGTTTCAACTAGAAAATCCTGGCTGGAACACTACTTGTTCTGCTAGGCTCCAGGCTAAGCTGTGTGCAAAGAAAACACACACTACACATACTCAGCAGCAAGCTAATGTGAGGGGCTTAGGCATTGTATCGCCCTGGGGCTAACTCAACAAAATTTATACTAGTGTCATCCCTGTCTTACGGATGAAAAGCTAAGGCTTAAAAATGTACAGCCACAACCTACGATTGCCTAGCTATATTAAGTGGCAGAATTTGAATTCAAATTCAGTTCTCCCTTTCTAGGAACACAGCTCATAACCGCCAGGCAGACTGCCTCTTGAATCCAAATCCGGCATTTGGAATTGTTCTTACATCTGAGTTTCCTGGTTCCTGTGATCTGTGATCTGCACCAAAGGCCACTCAGAGCACAGTAACCTGCCTCTCTTCTGCAGAGGACACCAGGACATGGTCTTTCTCCCCCTCCGGAGCTGCTGGTGTTCCTTGACCTTCCGGTGCTGCCTTTCTGAGGGGTCACGTGTGCCTGAGCCTCGGCCAGGTGCATGGGTGGCTGTTGTGTTTATTTTTCATCCACTTTTTCCAAGTCAGCAGATGTGCAACTGTTACTTCAAGCCTCTAAGTCTCACTGACGCGTTTGATTCAAAACTCAGCTGTTAAGAATATTGCGATTGATCTCAGCTAAGTATCCCCTCAAGTTGCCCCTTCATGTGCTTTATGACTCTTTTGAAGATTGTTTTCCCTTAACTTTACGGGATTTAAGGGACGGTAACATAATACATTATGTAGTTTTCTATTATCCCTTTATTTCTTCCTCCCACCTACCCTGATCAGCAGAAGCTCTGGACTTGGTAAGAAACAAGACAAGGAAATGCTTTCCCGTTCTCCCCATGTCTTGGCTTGTGTGCCCCCTCACCACATGGTGCATCCTTAACCCTCTAGACGCAGGGCCAGGCTGCCCATCCCTGGCCTTAAAGAAATATAAATTACAAATAAAATTCAGAAATAAGATGACTGCTGCCACCTCCATGTGTTCAAGGCCTAAAAGTGATGGGTGGGGACCCGGGTATAGCTCAGGGGCACCGCTCCTGCCTAGCAAGCCCAGGATCCTGAGTTCCATCCCCAGTACCACAAAAACAAAACAAAACAAGAAAAAGGAATCAACTGATTCCCAAAAGAGATCCGATAGCAAATTGTGTAAGAGAGTGCTCAAGTTGCTTTCTGTGTTTTCTCTTGTGGGCTTCGGTCGTTTTAGGCCCCTGGCACTCAGTTCCTGTGCCCGCGGCAAGGAACCATGTCTTCCCCGCCCACTCTTCGCCCGTTCGTGCGGGTGATGCTGAAGAACCCAGCTGCGACTGGGCCAGCTGATCAGAGTGTCGCCACCTCCGGGACAGGCAGAATCATGGTCCCCTCAGGAACATCCCGGTCCTAGTCCTCGGAATCTGAGAATATATGGCAAAAGAGACGTCCCCACTGTGATCAGGGATCTTGAGATAGGGCCTCTCGTGGGATTGTTCAGCATGAACGTCTCCACGTCGGGTCACAGAAGGTGACTGTGGAAGTCCACGTCGGAAGGGTGTGAGCGCTCGAGCCAAGGAGCACGCCCGCCTCTGGAGGGCACAGCCTCGGAAACAGCTCTCTCCTGAGGCCTCCAGATGAGCGCCCTCCTGCCAACCTGTTTTTAGACTTCCGGTCTCCAGGTTAAGTGATAGCACGCTTACGTGACTCCAGACTCTGTGGGAACGTACCAGAGCAGCCACAGGAAACTACTATGACCTTAAATATGACACTTGGCTCAGGAAGGGGCCCCAGAACCAAACCAAGCCAGACAGAACCATGGAGACTCAATCTGGGACTCAGAGGGGGGAACGTCGTCTCTCTCTGGAGTTTCTGGGAGGATCCAAGGGCAGCTTGAAGGCGCCAGAGCTATTGGCAGCGCAGATGGAGACGACACCATGGGGAAGGAAGTGCAGTGAGACTGAGGGGCGAGTCGCTGGCCCCGGCGTGGCTTCGAGTTATTTCCACATCCACTGTCCTCGGCCAGCGCAAATCAGGTCTCTTCACCTGCATCAAAAGCATCCACCGTAGTTGTCTGACTCGGTGGAGACACTAGGTGTCAAGAAACTGCGCTGGGTATGAGTCCCCAAGGCTCACAAGGCCGCCGACGGGTCCTTGCTGGGGGCAGAAGCAGGAGCAGAATGGCCACGTGGGGCCCAGAAGGTGCAGAAATAAATACTTGGCATTCATCGGGGAGCTTTGGGGTTCTACACTCCCAGCGGCCTCCCAGGTCCTTTCCTGTGGGGCTCAAACCGAAGCAGAGGAGGAGAGGAAAGGGGCCCTGAGCGCCGAGCCGCACGCCATGTCCCTGTGGCTGCGACAGGGCTACCTGGCAGCAGTACTGTCGCCACGGTGACCCAGTGGAAGTGTGCAGAGATGCCACCTGTCGACAGCAGCAGACTTAGACGTCTGGAAGGAGGAGAGTTGTCTCTCCACCTCTGGCTTGTTTTCTGGTGCCCAGCAGTCTGCATTGGTGCCATCCCCTAGGAGCCCAAGTCAGTGTGTTTGCACGCATGCGCACACCCGCTGCCCTGTGTCCACCTATCTCAAAGTGCTTGTGCGTTTCAGCTGGCGCCTTCGTGCTTTCCTTGAAGGTGGGAATTTCAAGCATCCGGGAGATTAACAGAGGATGCTTTTGAGTCAGTTAAGTCAACATGCCATGAGCACACTGGCCTGTTTTACCAGCTTGAAGTAGCCTTGCCTTTTATCAGAGGAATTTTTCACAGAATGTGTCCTTCTAAAGCACATATAATGGAGAGTTCCTGTGTTCACCAAATACCACCAACCACTGGCTCTGAGAAACACGATTCCAGCAGCTGTCAAATACCTTCATCTGTTTGCAGAATAAAAATATTCACTTAAGTACTTCTCAATGCTGACTTCCTCACGAGAAGTCCTGTCCAAAGCGTCATCCAACTGCTGCCCCTTCTAGCTAGTTCTGCCTGTTTTGCCTGTTTAAAGAGAACACATTGTGGACATGGCCACTAAAACGGTTAGAATCACAGCAAAGCCTAATGGGAACAGTGACAGGCTTGGACTCGCACATACCTGAGTCCTCCCTTACTTACACGTGTGACCTTTGGCGAGTCCTTTCAGCACTCTGAGTCTCAGTTTCACTATCTATGAAATGGGAATAAGGGTCGTGTGTATCTAAGAGATTGTTACAACACCCAGATTAAATGAGAGAATATACATGCCACACTGAAAGTAGAACATGGAACCAAACAGGCAAGCATTTAATAGCACTGTTGGCAGCTACACCAGTTACGGCCGTGTGTGAACTTTTCTTTCCCAACTAGACTAGAAGTCCTTTGAGGGTGGCGTGTTAGTTTTCTAGTGCCGGAGTAACGGCCAGCGTGGACGTCCCGGTCTCGGTGCTGGGCGACGGGGCAGCTGTCGGCAGGGCAGCCCTGGGACCCTCTGAGCTCCTCAGAGGCTTCCTCCACAGCGCACGGACGGTTCTGCTCAGCTCCTGCTGTCTCTGGCCAGGAGCAGGCCAGCTGGAAGCGTCTTTCCCTCGGCTTTAGATGAGGTCCCAGGACCAGAAAGTCCGAAGAACGAGCACGTTTTCACGTCCACGGAGGTGCCCTGCCTGTGAGTATCCCGTGGCTGTCCCCTTGGGGTTCAGGAGAGTGCGAGGGTCACACAGCAAAGGGCCAAGTAGGGGAGGCTTGAAGAACTTCCATTTGCAGTGGGAAGTAAAATCCTACGTGTGCCTAAAATGACTTTATGATGGTGAGAAACCCGTCCGTAACGCTGACTGAGACAAACACGAATTCGAGCCCCACACGTGAACTGCCCCCAGTACACGCCAGAGTGCTTGCTTAGCTGGACTTTGAGGGGACAGGTGGTTCTTAGGACTGAAGCTCGTGGCCCTTCCCCAAGCAGCGAGCTTCGTCTCCCTGAGGAGCCAACGCACTTTTGTCCCCAAGGTCAGAGAGCAAAAGACCTTGATCTCATCTACACCGTTCAGGGTGGCGCCCTCCTGCCCTCTGCTCTGCGTTTCCCTCCCACCTGGACGAGAGGGAAGGACACTCCTGTCCACAGAGGACGGAGCCCTGCGGGCTGAGGGGCACAGGCAGAACAGAAGGCGGGGCGGCTGCCTAGTCTAGAACTTGTACAACTCGGACTACAGAACAGACTCCACACAACCTCTCAAGCTAGGGCACAAACCCTTTTGCTTTTCAAAGAAATTTCACAATCCTGTTCTTAATGAGCTCCACATTTTCTCGTGTGAAAACGATTTTCTTCAAAAAGACAAGAGAAGCCGCCTCAGCAGGACACAAGTTAAACAAAAGAGTAATGCAATTGAGTCTGGAAGTCATAACTCAAGTTCAGAAATCCAGCGAGAGCAGGCTTTGACCTGATACCTTCTCAGAAACAGAGAGTGCTGGGACCTAACAAAATCTCAAGCCAGAATACGGCTACGGATTGGGTGGGAAAGGGAAATTATTTGGCCTTTTTGTTTGTTTGTTTCAACTTTAAAGCTAAAATCATTTACAGATATGTCTACTGGAACTACTGGGAAAATACATCTGTAAAAATTCTATGCTTGCTCTTTTATTCATTTAACTGTTGTTAAGGCCGACTACCGGAGACAGAGTTGTAGGTGCTGAAATTACAACTAGGAACAAGATGGCGCCTCCATGCAGCCTCCGCACCATTGGTAAGAAAAATAGATGAAATAAATAATACGGTGTCAAACCTGGGTAATTGCGATGAAAACAGCAGAAGCAGAGGAAGGAAAGGAGGCCAGCAGGTGGGGAAAGAGGAGCCATGAGGATGGCAAGGAGAGGAAAGCTATGAGGTGGAGTAGCCATGCTGGGCAGACAGGGCTGCCTGACAGGAGTGCCCTCGGCCAGCTCCAGGAGCAGTCGCTCAGTGACCGGCCCAGCACCAGCTGGCCTCCCTCAGATCCCCGATGAAGGGCGTTTCATGGAGAAAACTCCCCTGACTCTTAGGCTGACTCGGTTCCCCATTATGGATGTTCCTGGAAAACCTTGGATTTTGCCTCAGACTTGTGAAAAAATGCCTGTTTCTGCAATGGTTGGTGAGCGTCTGTCTCCTCCGTGGCATTACTACAAGCCACAGAGCCCAGTGCCCCGCTCCTCGCTGTGGCCCATACCTACACGGTTCCTTTCAGTTCTGCCCAGTGCCCTGGTACCTTCTCATTTAGCGGAAACTGACTTCGGATGCCACATAGCTATAAGGAAGATGGTGGGAGTCCTCATTTAAGCCAGATCTTTGGCCATGAAAGCCCAGTCCGAACCAGACGAGTATCGGACACCTCAGTTTTTATGCCCTCGGACAGTTTCAGTCTGGAAAGAGACTTGCAATGTAATATTTTCTAATTGAGACATGCTGGTGCAGTTCCACCACTGCTACTAACTAGGATTGTTTCTACAGAAGAAAATAAGGTACGAAGTTTGGAGATACATATGCGTAGATTCTACTAGAGATACTTGCACCTCAAATTTTTCTGCAAAAGCTACTCCTTGTTTCTAGCTCCATCCTCTCTCGTACTGTCCAGACTTGTTAGCAGCCCAGTCTTCCTGGGGTAGTTGGCTGTCCCCACTCCCTGCTGGGCATAAACCCTCCAGCCCAGAATGAGGAGATGGCTAGGAATGCTTGTGGTAAGAAAGTCGGGAGCCTGTTATCCCCTCCTTTCCTCAGTGCTGTGAATAAATGATTAATTCATGGCAGATGCGAAGTCAAGGTGCTGTCACGTGGTAGCAGTGAACCCCACAGAGACGAATCCATCAATCACGCACGACTAGGAGTATTGTGCTTGGTGTCCGGGGCAAACATAAGCATGACAGACTCTTTTGCACTTTAAAAACCTGTGATTTGCTATGGAGATGGAGGAAAGACAGAATTGTTCGAGAACAATGCAATACAGATGCAATCAGAGAAAGTGGGAGCCCGCACTTAGAAGAGATAGGGCCAATTCTGACAGCCCCTGGGGCCCGGGGTGCCTCACAGCCATCACGTCTGCACCTCCTCTCCCTTACTTTGCCCAGTTAAGTGTCCCCCCTACCGTTAGCCACTTACATATGACATTTCTTAGGAAGAAGACGGCACCCATTACACAAATGAAAGCCAGCTTCACGTGTCGTAAATAGAAAGCAATTATAAAGTTAAATGTGAGGTAGGCACAAGACGCCATCCTCGGCTGTCTGCTGGGCTCTCATCACATACAGAGAGGCTCAGCTCTAGGCCAGACTTGTCTTTCTGTGCTGGGAGGTGTTACAGGCAAGGAGACTGTTCCAGAGGCAGCCAGGTTGGAAACAGGCTGTTAGAAACAGTAACGCTGTCTCTACCGGGTGTAGTGTCAACGGTGCGTCCACGTACCTTATCAGACGTTCTTACGCTGCACGGTCCAGCAGGGCAGTTGTGGGGAAGCCCTGCGTCACAGCTTGGGGGTCCGACGCCACTCCAAGTACGGTGCTTAGCTCTCACATCTGTTTTTCCCTTGCGAAACAGTCAATAAAGACAGCTAGCCGGTTCGCAGTATAGTCTATGAAACAACAGATAAAATAGTAATATGCACATCAGGGTAAGTCCACAAACAGAAGCCATTATTATTTTTGCAGTGATGTTGACAGTAGACGCTGATATTTAGAGACCTCCAGCCCCTGCCTGGCTGGCTGCGTTACCCAGCAGACACTCAAAAGAGTCTCCCTGTGTTCAGAAACTTTGCTCCTAACTTTTTTCCTTTTTTTTAAGTACTAGAGATTGAGTCCAGGGCCTCCACCCGAGCTACAGTCCCAGCTCCTTCTTCACCTTTGTTTAGAAACATTACTTCCCTAGGCTGCTAAATTGTCCGATCTGGTAACCCTATCTCAGCCTCCCAGAATGCTGAGATCATGGTTATGTGCCACTACGTGTAGGCACTTCGGCCTTCTACTTCTGTTTACATTTTAGAAGGAATTAGTCTGGCCAAAATAAAATGAAAAAGGTGACCACTCTGGGAGGCCAAGGCTTGGAGGTTCTGGTTAGCACAGGGCAATCCACAATCAGACTTTGAGGAACCAGAGAAGGCCCTTTAGAGGAAGAGGGAGAAAACATCCTGTCATGCAAATGAGCAGGTCCAGATAGCCAATGGGTGAGCGGCTCCAACACAGGGGCAGAGGGGCCAGGGGCAGCTTTCCTGTTTGTCTCAGCTTCCGGTCCTGGGGATCCGCCCCCCAGGGTCCCTCACTCTGGCTTCAGGCCAGGCAAGGTGTGGCCACACAGACCTGGCCTGTGCCCGGTCCAAAGGGCTGCCTGGCCGTGTCTTACAGTTGCCCAGGCCAAGTGCTGCCCTTGCTCCTGCTCCTGTCATCCAGGGAATGCTGCTCCCCCAGGACAGCCTCCCCCGGGACCTGCTGAAGCTGAGGATGGCACGAAACGAACTTGAGTTTGACAAAAAAAGAGTCCATCTTTTTGCAAAGTCTGAGAGTTATTTAGGCCTTAGAAACACTGATGGATCCTGTCGCTTCAAGGTGACCACACAAGGAGGCAGGCATCCCCGGGGAAGAATCTGCCACAAAACCAAGAATCCGACTTGGGCTCCCAGCAGAAGTCTGAGGGGCTGCTTTCCACGGCAGAGACACTGAGGGACGCTTGGCCCTGCACAGTGAGTGTCGTGGGTGCCTTCCTGTGGCCACAGCCATCCGGGAACCATAGCACGTAATCGCCCTGAGCTGTCCCATTGCATCTTCAGGACCAGCATGGCTGGGCTACCAGGACAAAGTACACAAGATGGATGTGCTGGAACTTCAGTTTATTCTTTAACGGTTAGAAATCTGAAGTTAAGGCTTTAGCAAAGCCGCGTAAAGTTCTAGGATGGAAGCTCTTCCGCCTGTCATCTAGGTTCTGCGAGACC
This sequence comes from Thryonomys swinderianus, assembly GCA_004025085.1. Lineage (NCBI taxonomy): Eukaryota > Metazoa > Chordata > Mammalia > Rodentia > Thryonomyidae > Thryonomys > Thryonomys swinderianus. Next base: position 54,301 of record PVIC010000165.1, read on the forward strand.
CAGTTCTGGAGAAGCGTCACTGCTGTCTCTGCCTCATCTTCTCCTTCTCTCTTCTTGCAAGAACATTTGCCATTGGACTTAGACCCTGTCTAGTCCAGAGCGATTTCCTCTCTCAATTAGATCTGCAAAGATCCTTTTCCAAATATGGGTACATTCACAGCCTCCAAGCAGACACATGTTTGGAAGAATCACCATCCAGGTAAGCACAGTCTTTCCTCTGGCTCCTCAAAATTTACGTTCTTCCCACAGGCAAAACACATGCGCCACGTCCCAATATCCCCAAAATCTCAGCCCCCTACAGCATCAAGTCTGTGTGCAAAATCTCCGCATTACCACCAGAGGGGAAAAAGAAAAATTCAAAATTTTATTGTCTAAATCAGGTATAAGTGAGATATGATCCATCTTGAGCAAAATTTCTCTCTAGCTATGTACTTGTGAACCTAGAAGACAAATCATCTGCTTCCATAATATAATGGTAAGATGGCAAAAGATAGAAAGTTCCATCTAAAAAGGAGAGGCTGTAAACACTGGCCCCCAAGCAAGTTAGAAATTCAGGGGGGGGGCACATTCCCTTAGATTTTAAGGCCTGGAAACAGCCCTCTGTGGTTTGAGGCTCCCTTCTCCAGGCCTGGCCCCACTCTCTGTGGCTCTGAGCCTCACTCCCCGGACCAGAGCCTGTTCACTGAGGCTTTGTACTCCACCTTCTCTGCCCTCGCAGAGCCTGTAAGAGGTGGGTTGCACTGTTCGAGGGGAGAAGAAGGAAGCCATTTGGGATGCCTGTGTGAACAAAACAGGAGCCTGTGGTGGCTTCATCTGGGATCATCACAGTAGGAATGAGGGATAAGGGTCCAGTCAGATTCAGGAACTACGAAAGGGGCTCAGGCAGCCGAATTTGGGACGGTTTGATGTTATAGGCAAAGAAGAGCCGTGAAGAGGAATCGAAACACCTTCTAGGATTTGGGATAGCAGCTCAGGAAGAGAGAAGGCAGCCAAAAAGAAAGTGCGTGTTCTGTGTGACAGAAGAGACGTCTTCCCGCCCTTCCGGTTGCTGGAAATAGAGAGAAGGAATCTCTGTCAGAGGACCAGAAGGTCACAGAGCAAATGCCTTTCTCCAGGACTCCGTCAGTCCCTCCCTTTCTTCCCACCTTTTCTACTTCCAAATCAGAGTATGATTCCCAGAAAAACATTTTGCGGGTAAAAAGCAGAGTGCTTGGAGGCCAAGGCCACCTCTCTGTGTTCTGCGTATGCCTCGTCCTCCTCGTGTCTACTTCCTGGAGAATCACCCCAGGTCCCCTCCCAGCCCCCACACAGGCCTGGCCCCTGGTTCTGTGACCACCCACTGTCACCAGGCCACCATCTGACACTGACACGATCATTCCCAGTTTGAAATCTTCGTGGCATCTACCCACACTGCTGCTCTGACTGATGGAAGGCAAAAGGAATCGCCAGAAGAGACCCTCTGAAGAAACACTGATAGTACGAATGGTAAGGGTGGCACACTGTGCGCAGACTGGAGGGGTCTTGGTGGCACCTGCCTTCACACAGCTGTCAAGGTGGCATGAGACGCTGGTATCTACCATATTTTAATTCTTGCCCAAATTTGTTCTTAAATACCTTTAATCAGGGAGTGTCTGATAACATGAGGGGTCTTGAGGATCTTCCCCAATAGGACTTTAATACCATACACTAAAATAATGCTGCCTGCTTTCCAGTGCCTAGCTTTGACAAACAGTATCCATCCCACACAGAAACAAGGAAGACATCATTCTATCCCTATGTTACAGATGAGGAAACTGAGGCTCAGAAAGGATTAGCCACTTGCTGTGTCATAACAGGGGAGAGGTGGGGCCTCAAAATCTAAACTCGGGAGCTGTTAGCACCTGGGTGGACTCATCTGGCAACGATGTGGAACAAGACATCGCAAGGTGGGGCCCCGGCTGATCCTCTTTCTAGTGTAGCTCTGAAAAGAGGGAGATCTAGAAATAAGGCTGAAAAGGAGAGTTCATCTGCACAGAGCCACCATGCCCCTCAGCGCTCCTGTTCTCTGATCTCATCTGTGCACTCAGCGCCTGTTGCAGAGGGAGCAGCGCGGCCCCAGGGGAGGCGGATGCACCTGCAGTTCATTCCCTGGACTCTGTGCTCGTGAGCTTCACAGCCTCGGATCTGCAGGTGAAAGCATGTGGGAAACACTGGCCTCTGCTGAACACTCACAAGCATCATTCCCCTTATTATTTACCACATAGTACGGCACAACCTCTAGGTACATATTCTTTTTTTTTTTTTTTTTTTTTTTTGCTTTTTGAGACAGGGTCTCGCTTTGTAGTTCAGGCTGGCCCTGAGCTCACTATGGTGCCCAGGCAAGCCGCCGTGAACTCAGCAATCCTCCTGTCCCTGCCTCCCGAGTGCTGGGATGACAGGCATGAGCCGCCACGTCCGGCATTGTGGTATGCGGTGTTGATTGTTGGTGGGCGTGTTTCCACGCCCAGCATTATATGTGGTTACCGGGGATCGAACTCAGGACCTTGTGCTTGCGAGGCAGGCGCCGGAACCACTGAGCTAACCCTCCGGCCCTAGGAACATATTCTTTTAGATACTACAAGTGATCAACAGGATATGTGTAGGCTACATGAAATTACGCTGTCATTTTATATGAAGAATTTGAGCAACTGCAGATGTCGATACCCATAGAGGTGAGGGGAGCCCAGGAACCAACCAATTTCCCCTGGACCCCAAGAGAGAGAAGCCCATTTTCCTCTGACAAGCCCAGAGTGGTGAACATCAATCAAGGATTCATGTAAACACACCAAATAGGTCACAGAGTCAGTATGGTCCACTGGACGACACTGACCAGATTTAATTAAAGTAAATAAAACAGAGAACCACTAGGCAACACCATGATGCAAAGTAATGGAAAACTCTGGGCCATTCTCAAAGTATTTGTAAAAGAGGGGAGTAGCCGAACAAGCCCAGAGATGACACAGAACCCACGAAAACCTGGTGAATTCAAAGAATGCATAAACACAGTGAAAGTTACCAATGACTCCCTCAAATCCAGCCGGAGTGCCAAGACCACTGCATGGGAAAAGGACAGTCTTTTCAACGAATTGTGCCATGCAACTAGGGCACCCACACGCGAAAGAATGAAGTTGGTCCTTCATTACCATTATGTAGAAAAATTAATTTTAAATGGGTCAAAGACTTTAAAATAAGAGCTAAGACTATAAAAATTTTGAGAAGAAAACATGGGAAAAGCTTCATGACATTGGGCTTAGTAAGTTCCTAACTGTGACCTCAAAGCCATGAACAACAAAAACAAAAATAGATAATTTGAATTTCATCAAAATTAAAACCATTCATACATCAGAAAACTATCAACACAGTAAAAAGACAATTCACAAGATGGATGAAAATACTTGCAAATCACTTATCTGATAAATTATTAATGTACAAAATTATACAGAGCTGCTACAACTCGTCAACAACAACCACAAAATTGATTCAAAACTGGCAAAGGGCTTGAATAGACTTCTTTCCAAAGGAGATACACAAATGCCCAACACAGTCACTAAGCATTAGAAAAATACAAATCAGAACAATGAGGCACCGCTCCATGCTGGTAGGAATGGTTGTTATTTAGAAGGAAGGAAGAGGTGAAAGGTAGGAGGGAGAAAAGAATGTTCACAAGGATTTAGGGAAACTGGGATCTTGTGTGTAGCTGGTGGGAATGTAAAATAATATACCAGCTGTGGAAATAGTACGGCAGTTCTGCAAAAAACAAAAAGCAGAAAGACCACCGAAAGATCATTTCACACCTTTGTTTATACAGCACTATTCTCTGTACCCTAAAAGACAAAAGCAACCCAAAGTCCACTGGCAGATAAATGAATGAAATCATGTGGTAGCTCTGAACAATACTACAAAGGAAACCCTGACACCTGGTACAGCACGGATGCTGCTGGGAGATATTTACTGACATAAATAAACCGATCACAAAAAAGGCAAACACGGTCTGAGTTCACTGAGTATGAAGTACTTAGAGCAGTCAGACCCATTGAGATAGAAAACAGAACAGTGGTAGCCGGATGTCAAGTGGGGAGGATAATACCGGGTGCACAGCCTCAGGTCGGGAAGATGAGAGTGTTCCGGAGCTGTATGGTAGTGGTTGTTCAACATTCTGAATTTACTTAATGCCACTGAATGCTGCACTGAAAGATGATTATGTATAATTTACTGCAGTTTTAAATACTAAAGTTTTTAAGGGTGAAGAAGTCCTCATCTCTCTTTAAAAAGTTCCTAAAACCAGCACTCGGGAGGCAGAGGCAGGAGGATTACTGAGTTCAAGGCTTGCCTGGGCTCCATAGTGAGCTCAGAGCCAGCCTGTACTACAAAGCTAGACCCTGTCTCAAAAAAAATCCAAAAAAACAAACAAAAAGTTCCTAAAAGCGGTGGTGACCAGCTGAGTGGGTTCTTCAGGTAACTTTAATCCAGAGGCAGAGGGGTAAGAGGAAGTCCTGTGAGCCTTTAAAGAAGCAAGACACTTCATCTCTTCCTTCTTTCTCCTCTGTGAAGCATCACGGGTCTCCTGTGACCTGCCAAAGAGTTGTCTCCCACCAAGTTTTGAAAGGAGAGAGGAAGCCGAGTGTGCGAGCCCAGGGAGGGCCCTGGAATCCCGTCCCTGCTCCCTTCACCAGGTCGGACCCTGCCCAGAGCACAAGGCTTGGCGTCTGACCAGCTGGTGCCATTGAGCAGTGCGCCAGGGCTGCCATGCTGTTTCGAAAGCCTGACTTGTGGCAGCAGGATAAAGAGCTTTGCACCCAATAAAAGTCTCAAATGAAATAGATGTCCCAAGTCTCCTACAAAAAAACAAAACATGGGGCTAGGGATTTAGCTCGAGTGGTACCGCACCTACCTTGGAAGCACGAGGGCCAGAGTTCGATCCCCGATACCACCAAAAAAAAACAAAAAAAAAAAAGAGGGAGGAAAGGAAATAGAGGTCAATCGGTTAGGAAATGGGAGGGTACAAACTCCAGAGCAGGGTTCTTTCTCCATCCTGGTTCAGGAGTGACCCGCTGGCTTCTGCCCTCGAGTTTTCTGGGATGCAGAGAAGATGATTTGTGAGAGGTGGGGCATTCTCTTCACTGAGATGAGAAGGTGCCACCAAGCTGCCCCTTGTCTCCAAAAGGCAAAAATGTCTTTGCCAATTTGTGCCTGGCATCTCTCTAGCAGGCTTTCATGTCCTGTTTAAATGTGTCTGTCCGGATCACTCCCTGACCAGTCTCTGTCTCTCAGGAGAGACACAGAGAGATACAGACACAGATATATATGGCTTCCAGGTTGGGTTTCACTCAGAAGAAATATGATTTTTAATGACTTTTTTGAAAATATTCCCAATTATGTTTTTTTATGTCTAGATAAACTTCATGATGAATTGTTCCAGAAAGTTGCCAGCAACAGAAAACAAGATTCTATCCTATTTACACTTTTTTTCATTGACTTTATTATTCTGTATCAGTCTTTTAGATTTCCTTGAAAAATCTGTTTTGAAATCTATGTTTACATGGGTTCCCACAGCAGGACCTCAGATCAACTATTGATTTGATCAAATCAGTTTTAAAACTTGGCATATTGAGCAACTGGCCTTGTTGGTCTCTGGTTTTACTGCACTGGCTCATTAAATTAGTTTAAAATCAACCTTTTTTGTATTATGGAAGAATGTACAATTCTGGCCCCTTATTGCCTGACATTTTCTCTTTTCCACTGCCCTCCATGCCTCTACCCAAAGTTTATGTGTTTGGGATGAGAAGGAAACAAAGATGGACAAGATGACTGAAACTTAGGGATTAAAAAAAAAAAAAAAAAAAAAAAAAAACAAACTCTGGGGCTGGAGATTTAGCTCAGTGGTTCTGGTGCCTGCCTAGCAAGCACAAGGTCCCTGGTTTGATCCCCCATAACTACATACAACAATACCACAACCAGCAATCAGTACCTCATACCACAGTGCTGGGTGTGGTGGCTCACGCCTGTCATCCCAGCACTGAGGAGACAGAGGCGGGAGGATTGCTGAGTTCGAGGCTTGCCTGAGCCATGTAGTGAGCTCAGGGCCAGCCTGAACTACAAAGTGAGACCCTGCCTCAAAAAAAACAAAAAACAAAAAAAACCTCTCAACAAAGCAGGCACAATGAAATTAAAAGCTATACTGAGAACAAGTATAGTCAGCTATAAGGTTTTTAGATTTGTTTTTTTGCCATGGGTACACTTCCACAAGAGTTGAGGACTGTGGTGTTTTTCTGAAAAACAGAAAAGCATTATGGGAAAAAAGTTGGGAGACTACAGAGTTGCTTTTTTACCTCAGATGAGGGTGTCCTGACTTGGTGCCTTTGTTCTGCTTCACAATAGAGTTATGAATACGATTTCATGGTTAGCAATAGCCTTAGATACTTGGGGAAGCAGGGCATGGGTCTCAGGAGAAAATACTTACATAAACCAGAAAGGAGGCCAGAGGTTGTCTAAATAAGCTTTGAGGAAACAATAATTCTGAAATAAGCTAAGACCAATTTCGTAGTGTAATGAATGTTCAAAGCTGTCCAGATTCAACACAGCAGATGGTATGTAGTTAGGGAACAACATCCCACGTCAAAAGCCAATTAAAACCCTGAGGTGCTGAAGGTTCCACCTAAAAGGGCTGTTCCCTCCTGCCTAACGTGACCAGAGGCAGCCACCCTGCAAGGCCACATCTAAAATTTCCACACTGACAAAGCAGAGGAAGGAGTGCATGCTCCCAGCGACAGGAGCCAATTAATTACAGGATCTTTTATAAACAGTCAGCTGTGTACCTTCGGCAGTGAACAAATTTGTCATCTCAAGAGGAATTTGACATTCTAAATAAATAAGTGCGATCAAGATGATAAGCAAACTTCTACCTACTTCCAACCCTTCCATTACTAATGGGGAAAGACAGAGACAGGGTCCAAACACGAATAAGAAAGGAGTTGTTCCTGAAGAAATTAAATGACTCCAAGCATACCAGCAGGTGAACAGTGACCAGACACCTTGATGAGCAAAGCTAATGTAGCTCCCAGAAGCTTCTAGAAGGTAAATGTCTCAGATCGCTGCGAGCGTCTGCCGTGAAGATAGCAATTCACAAGTAACACCAGGGGCAAGATCTCAACTTTTTCATTTCATCTTATCTTATTTCACTTCACCTTTTGATGTTCTCATCCAATATACATAGTGCTTTAATGAGAAGAGTTCAGTAGGTTCTTCAGACAGAGCTTTGGAGGTGCACTTACATCAGAAGTCCTACACTGGACAGATTTTACCCTCCAGAGATGGTTGGTTGGCGATGTCTTAGTGCATTTCTAAGTGTCATAACTGGAACTTTTGTGAGGTACTGTTGGCCACTGTTGGAATCTACGGGTTCTGACCAGGGGTGCTGCAAAACCTCCTACAATGCACAGAACAAGGCAATATCTGGCTCTCATGTCAAAGTGCCAAGATATGGGAGCCCTGGTCCCCCCAGTTAGTCAGACAAGAAGCCCTCTGCGTTCGCGTGCCTGGCTCTCTGCAGGTGGACCAGATGAGACCCTAGCATCCAAGGAACTGAACCCAGCTGACATAATCCCTATAGAACAAGGACTTCACTGGCCACACAGACACAGGTCCATGCAGTAATGACCGTGTGCCATACAACAGGTACCACACGGGAACTCTGCTCCAACCGGTTCGCGCCTGCCAGCCTAGACTCAGATACCTCCAACCAGTGAACTTTGTCCTTCTGAAGCCAGGGTCTGACCCAGGCAGAACTTCTGTTTTTCATCAATAGACAGGGGGACACAAAGAGCCCAGGGCCCTTTGGCTTTCTATTGTCTTGTACACTCATTCTAGGACTGGTTAATATTCCCCTGGAGTTTGAACTTTTCCTTGAAAATAATGGCAAAATAAATGCAATTTGTACACAGCATAAATTTTAAACTCCTGGCACTTGAGAACATACACTGTGTGACAAGACACTTCAAGCTGCTTCCTGCAGCCCCGCTGAGAAGGGGTCTCTTAAGCTTTTGAGCATTTGTAACTCATATGAGAGTGGGCTAAGAAGTTTTCCTCTTTTTCTCCAAAGTAAAAAAATAATTGTTTTTCTCTAATACCTATTTTCCACATATGGCCCCAAGTATGCCATGAGTTCTTCATCAATTCAGAAGATGTAGTGAAAGATGATCAGATAATTTCAAAGAGCAAAAGTCAAGTTGATTCCCCACTGACAACTTCTCCCTTAGCTTAACAACAAAATCTCAGCTAGATGTTCCGTAGACTAAAGATCCAAGAAAACAAGGACCGACAGTCTCTGACTTAAGACAGTTTCACAGGCAATTTTTTTTTTTAACTTGACTGATGTACACTCAGTAGACACCGCACTTTACACCACCAGACCGCCATCCCTTGCTTGGCTGTCGGAATGGTATCCAGTGACTTACGTGAGATATCAATCACGTTCTTATAAAATGGCCTTTGTCTCCAATGATAGTGCCTGACTCGAGGTAAATCTGAATGTTCCAGGAATGTCTAAGGCCAACTAAACTAGGAGTAGCCGTGGGTCAGGCGTGTGAGGTGCATTTACACCTAAGTCAAGGAGTAGGAAACAGGTGCCCCCTAAAACGACCAAGTTTTAGGAGACCATGTTAGGAGTGAAAAGGGAGCAGTTGGGGACTTGGGCTTTAGGAACCACACTGACCAGGCTGCGTCTTGGTTGGCAGCTGGTCATTTAAAATTTACCAGCTGCTTCTAAGGATGGAAAAGATGGTTGCTCATTCTGCAAGCACTGGCCACGCAGGGCAGAGAAACTTCTCCTGCAGTGTCTCCGAAATCAAAGGGGCTGCTGAGATCCGTCATGGCAGCTCATGCCCATAATCCCAGCACTTTAGAAAGCCGAGGCACAAAAATCACAAGTTCAAACCCAAACTGGGCAACTTAATGACTTAATGATATTCTGTCTCACAATAAAAAAACAAAAAACAAAAAACAAAACCTAGAGAAAAGACTGGAGATGTCATATAGCCTAAAGAGCCTGGTTTCAATCCTCAATACCTGGTGAGAAAATGTATTTAGAAAGAGCGATAAGGTTTGGGCCTTGTGTGCAGCGCGTCGCACATTTGAGCCAAACTTCTATTTTGAAAGCACTTCTTGCAACTCCGTGTCTTATGAGACTTACAGTATTGTAAGCCTGTGAGCCTCTCGGGGGCTGCGAGTTGCCCTGTGCCCACATGTGCCCAGTGGCCCTGGACATCACCTTCGGCCCAAGAGGCCTGGCGACCATGCCCACAGCAGGCTGGGAGGGGTCACGCCCCGGCTGCAGGCGAGTCAGTGAGGGCCCCAGCGGGGAGCCCCCTCCAGCCACACTCTTCCAAGAGCTGTTCGCGGTGCCGAAGGACCTCCTCCCATCCTGTGGCTCACTGTCCCCACCACATGCTGGGCCCTCACGCCGCTAAGCTCTGTCCCTTTGTCTTCTAGGCTGTTCATCCCCGGCCAGGAATTTCCCTGTTGATTCGTGCTCTAGTTTCCCACACTGCCAACCGCCAACAGCTAGAGCATTGCTCAGAGAAGAGAGAACGTGGCTCCGAGGCAGCTGAACAGAACGGCGGCAGGACGCTCCCAGGGCAAAGAGGGAGGCCGTCAAAGCTTCGGCCTGCGGGGCCCTCAGGAGAGGAGCTGGGTTTGGTTCACCTCGGCCTGAAGCACAGGCGTTCAGTGCGTGCAGCGCGAAGGTCTCTTCCATACCACCTGCTCCTTCTTCCGTCTACCCTTCATGGCCTCGCTCTGCGTTCTAAGGGGCCTCCCTAAGTCTCCCGATGACCCTACTGAGGCAAGATGGCAGGTCACTGGCAGCACAGGCCCTACATACGGTGTGTCGGAGAGGGCACGCCACCTCTGCCACCTTCTCGGCACACAGATGCCCAGTCTGAGGTAGGAGAACATCAGACAAATGCAAATGAAAGAGCATTTTGCAAAACACCCCCTTAGACCCCTGGCATCCTGAAGGTTTCCAGATGCAGGAAGTCTGTGCAGCTGCCACAGGAAGAGAAGCCCTCGGAAGAGTGGCGTCTCCGTGCACCTTGCGTCCTGGGTGGACCCCTGACCAGAGAGGGGACAGGAGGGGACGCAGCAGTTCGGTCAATAGGAAAGCACCAGCGTCAGCCCAGCGATGTTACAGACACATCAGAGACTACAGGTGACTGCGACAGGGGTGCCTGCAAGAGATTTATGGGCACTCGCTTTTCTATCTCTGAAACTGTTCTACAAATCTAAAATGATTTTAAAATTTAGAAATTACCGAAGTACAAACCATTTGCTAAGTAATATCAACCTCAGCCAGGTACTACTTTGGCCCTAAGTGATGGGCATGGAGACTGTCCGAAGGGGTTTGGATCATGGTCTCCTAACCCGATTATCATTCGAGCAATTTCTCAGGCCCTGCTCTGAGGCTCTTTTTACCCCGGGGCTCTCGAGAATTAGATCATGAGAGAAGAGCGCGAGGAGAGCATTTCTCTGCCCGGAAGCATGAGTGACCCAAATCGCTCAGAGCAGAGAGATGAGCCCGCAAGGGCTGGATGCTGGAAGCCTCGCGCTGTGATCAATCACCTGAGCTCCCAGGGCAAGCGTCACGGAATTGCTTCAGCGGGATGTTCAGTTGCCTCCTCGGAAGCCCTGGAAGCCTTGGATGCCTGAGTGGCTTGAAAAAAGGTTCCGATTCAGTGGGGCCTGGGTGGCAGGAAGTGGTCTGGCGTAACCTCCGACGCTATAAGGACACCAAACTTTCTGCTCTTCTAAAAAGTCAAAGGCCCACAGCTGCTTCCAATCAGCGGAGCAGACTTTCCGTCCAGACGGCCACATTCTCACACGCTCCCCTCGCTGGCTCTTCAAAGCACTGCTCCCTCTCCGGGACGAGGAAACACACACACCCTCTCACGATCTCAGACCGACCTCTCTCTCCTCCTCCCTCCTGTCACTAGCTTGGTCCTGTCCCCAAATCCTCAGGCGCCTCAAGCATCACCCATACGGATCTCTCAGAAGGTCGGCACCCCATCTGCCCCCCGGTCACATCCCACTTTGTACGCCTACGCGACCGGCAGCCATGGGGCCCACCGGCCGGCTGTATTCCCCAAGCGCCCTCTCTCCTTCCTTGGCTGGTGGCCGGGCCTGCACTCCCCACCTGCGGCTGGCTCGAGTCCCCAGACAGTCCTTCCGACAGTGTCTCCCCTGCAGTGCCGGCTCGAGCTCAGCTCAGGAAGGACAGATTCAGAGCGGGAATGTGACCCAGCCAGCTGGGTCTGTCACCCCCGGAGGAGAGTTCGAGGGCTTTGCCACCAAAGCGCAAGGGCCTCGTAGGGCCCCATGGCTTCCGTGGCTTCCTGCCGTACCCACCGTGCGGGCTCAGCCGTGCCCTGCCCCTTCCATTCTCGGAGGCGGCCCGTGAGGACCGATCCTGTGACCACGTGACTTGAGGACTTTCCCTTCAACCGTCGCGCCTACCGACCAAGTCCATCCACACTCAACTTGGATACGTCACCGTTTCTTCTATAGAAATACAGACATCCTGTAAACACCGCCACACATTGTCTTCTAGGACTTGGTCATCGCCACCACCCTGACCAACGTACTCATTCTTTCGAAGGCTACGGGCCGTCTCACGGGGCGAAACCACTGTCATTTATTTCACAGTGACCTCTGGAGGAACGTTCAGGCTGTTCCTGCTCCGTCAGTTACAGACGGTGGGTCCTCTCCTAAGGATGTCTCGGTGAGCTTGGAAGTACATTTCCAGTATGGGCAAGAAACGGCCATGCTACCTGAAAGGGACGGCGTGCAACAGGCCCACCCACTACACGACGGCCGTCACACCGCTCCCATTCGGCGGCGTCACCGCGGAAGGGGAGCACGGGACGCGCGCTTGGTGACGCCTTCCGCGCACTGGGCCGCGGCCGGGGTGATGCGTCCGAGCGCCTAGAGCTTTGTGTGTTTTTACCTCCGGGGAGCGGGATCAAGAGCTTCGTTCACATGTGAGAAACGGGAGATCAGGAAACAAAGGTCGTCTGCTTCAGTCATGTAACGGTCGTCCTGGTGCCTCCGGCCTCGCGTGCCCACAGCAACGTGCCTCGACACAGGTGCCTCGTCACGGTCCACTCTGCCCCGAGATCCTCTGTGCGTGTAATTTCTTCAATAACTGATTTGAAATCCGAGGAGTTTGTGTCGGATGGGGTAAGACGTTCTCTTCATCTGGTCTAAATTACGATGAAATCAGGGTTATGTTGATATTTTTCATACTCTACCAGAAGAACAGTGATTATTTCCCTTTATTCATTTATTTTCTTTTTCTATCAATTTCAGCTACTAAATCCCCTTCAGTATAACCTTCCTGATCTTCCTAAAATTGCACAGGATGAGGAGGATTTGCTGTTTCCTAAGCAAGCCGGCTCCGCCGGGTTGGGTCAGACGGCCCGACAGGCACGGACCTCCGGGGTCTTCGCCGTTCGGTTTGTTTTGTACGCAGAGTTGGCTCAGCGGGGAAGACCTCTCTGTGCCGTGCCCACCCCACACCGGCATGAGCTCTTTCATATGGGTGCGAGCAGAAGCCGGTGGCACCCGTGTGTCCTCCTGTGCTGAGGCCCCAGACCCTCGGCCGCCGGCCCGGACACTAGCACGAAAGGGGAGGAAGGGAAGACAGATCCGACGTGGCTCACCGTCCTCCCCTCTTGCCCGCACCCTGAGGCTTCCTCTTAAGACTTCTTTCGGGATGTCTGGGCTGCCGAGTGGCAGCGATGCCCCTCACGAGTATGGCGACCGTGACGTCTGACCTTTCACTGGTGGCACATAACGGTAGCGCTCACACGTTTCTCCTGCCGCCAGCCGGCTCCTGGTGGTCACAGCGTCACCCTAAAGCACGTCTGTGAGGGAGGGGCAGACTTTTGTGAGTCCGAAGAGAGGCGCGAAGGAGGGCCCTGCTTCTAGGAAGAATGGCCACACTGCCCAATCACGTCTTGGTCTGGAGGTGCCCACAGCCTGAGCGGAAGAAGCTAGGGCACAGTACTCAGCAGGCCTTCTTTGTTCTCTCTTCCAGGAGGGAAGCTGGCCGGGGTGGTAACACCCAGCGGATTCTGCGCACAGACACCCCCGTGCCACGCCTGGGGCCCGAGGCTGCCTGGGAAGCAGACAGGCGTGAACACACGGAGCCACACCAGGAAGTGTTCTCTGTGAGTGAGTCAGAACGGTTAAGGTAAACGCCCCACAGAGCAGGCCTCCCGATGATGTACGACTCCGTGGAAGAAATCAGGGAAGTAGGCAAGACACAGAGCAAGATCGTTTCTGTCCATTTAAAAATATGAGCAAAAGACTAATCTAGGTAACTGAAGTCAGAACCTGGTTACTTCTGGGTGGGCAGAGTAATGCCTGTGAGGGGATGAGAGAGCTTTCTGGCTTCTGGAAGTCTTGACCCCACTAGAGGCCTTGAACACAGACATGAGATCCATTGGGAGTTCTGTGGAAGATCTGCATTTCTGTCTTTTTTTTTTTTTTTTTGCTTTTTGGAGACAGGGTCTCGCTTTGTAGTTCAGGCTGGCCCTGAGCTCACTATGGTGCCCAGGCAAGCCGCCGCGAACTCAGCAATCCTCCCGTCTCTGCCTCCCGAGTGCTGGGATGACAGGCGTGAGCCACCATGCCCAGCATTATATGTGGTAACCGGGGATCGAACTCAGGTCCTTACAGCTTGCGAGGCAGGCGCCGGAACCACTGAGCCAACCCTCCGGCCCTGCATTTCTGTCTTGAGGCATACGAAGCAATAATGCAGAAAGTGAACACAGGGCTACTTGTGTGGTGGTCATCCTAGCAGACAATTGCATCTAGTTAGGTGTAAAGGGAACCGTTGTCTAGAAAACTGGGCCTGCAGATCACTGTCCAGGTTCAGGCCTGAGCCTCTGGATTTCTTGCAGCCACCTCTGAAAAACTCTAAGTTTGAGACAGCAATTTTTAAAATCTTAAACATTAGTGGCTCCCCCCACCCCAGGTGACTCCAGTTGATCCCATAGTACTGATTCATGATTGGATGGCATCAAGGTAAGGAAGTGACATCCCTGTGCTTTCTGGCTGGTTCCGTGCAGGGCAAGGATCTGTGTGGTATATGACAGGCCTTGTCTTTCCAAAGCATTCTGCAAATGACAGCAACAGGTGACCCTTCTCCTGGCGTATGAGGCTCTGGGGTGGTATGGAGTTTTTATATGACAAAGACATATGCTTTTTCTGTGCTGAACTAATAATTCACTTCCTCTAATAAAACGAAGAAATCCAGTTGGCAGTGTCTTTAAGAATGCATTTCTTAGGCCAGAGGGTTAGCTCAGTGGTTCCAGTGCCTGCCTTGCAAGCGCAAGGTCCTGAGTTCAATCCCAGTAACCACATACAATGCTGGGCATGGTGATTCATGCCCACCAGCAATCAATACCACACACCACAGTGCTGGGCGTGGTGGCTCATGCCTGTCATCCCAGCACTCGGGAGGCAGAGGCAGGAGGATCGCTGAGTTCCAGGCTTGCCTGGGCTACATAATGAGCTCAGGGCCAGCCTGAACTACAAAGTGAGACCCTGTCTCAAAAAAAAGAATGCATTTCTTCCTGCAAATTCTAATGTCGTTTCCCTCCACCCTTTTCTTTTCAGCTGGCAAATAAGAATAGGTGACTTGCAAAGTCTGCAGAGTACTTTGAGACAAGAGGAAGCAGGGAGAGGAACCGGAGGAAAGAAGGAAGGAAGAGGGGAGAGTCAGAGAGAGAGAGAGAGAGAGAGAGAGAGAGAGAGAGAGAGAAGGAGGGAGGGAGGGAGAGAGAGGGAGGGAGGGAAGGAGAGAGAGGGAGAGAGAGAGATGGTAATCTTGTGTTTGGCCTCAACGCACCCCAGGAATGAGTCCCTTGAACCCAACTCACTGCCCTTTTCCGGCCATCTGAGCAGAGCCGGGGAGGCCCGCACAGCAGGGCTGCCTTGGACTCATCCCTCCGCCTACCTGCTCTCTTCCCTCTCCACAGTGCGCATGCGATTTGTCCTTAGTGCAAAGCAAACCAAGGCGGAGAGCTGCCTGACAGTCAGGGATTTCTGAGCCTTTCGTGCGATCATTTAGACTTACTTTTCCTCTGCCAGCGGTTTCGCCCCTGGAGATGCTCTCAGAAGAGGACTGGAAACATTCAGAGGCTAAAGAACAGCCTCAGTGTCCCCAGCAGAACACAAAGGGGCATGTGGAGAACGGGGCAGGGGCAGGACGCCGAGGTGATCCTGGGCGGACTCCAGGCTTCCTTCGGTACCAGCTAGGCCACCTCAGTCCCTCGCCTCGGGCAAGTTTCGAGACTTCTCTCCGCTGTAAAACAGAAGGGAAAATCCTAGTGAGCCTGCAGAGCTGGAGGGCTTTAACACAGAGGCTCCCCGCCGGCCTTCCGTCCTCGCGACCCTCCCAGGAGGCCCAGCGCTCTGTGTCCACAGCGATGCTAAGCTGCGCGCGGCCTTTCACGCGAACGCTCCAGAGGAGCCACGGTGGAGTTTCCAGAGACAGCATGGAAGGCCGTGTTGCAACAGACATTAAAAGAGATGTGTGCAAAGTGGGAAACAATACCCCTCTTTACACTAACTTTTTGAAAAATGTTTCCTATTTAAAATATGTAATGGGTTTATTGCTGCAATTCCAAAACGAGTTAACAAACAAGTTTAAATGTTTTTCATTTTAATTTATAATACAATAAATACAAATGGCTATGTTATAGTGGAGACTTGGTAACAAAAGCTCCCCGAGCTCTCAGTCATTTTAAGGGTGTCAAGGACTGTGACTACTGACTTAGTCGTCATAAAACACTCCAGAGCACACTGAGTGCCAGCTGGTGGTATTTCACTGAATGCAATAAACCTGGGAGGTGGCTCATACTGTCCCCATTTTACAGAAGTTGAAACTGAGGCAGAGAGAAGCATCAAAGGCAGATAGAGTTTCAGAAAAGAGCTAGACACAAGAGCCTAGGTGTGCCGGGCTCAAACGCTCATGTGCTTCACCAGATGTTCAGTTTATTTCCCGTGAATCTTTGGTGTTGCCCAGTGGCTGGTTGACTAGGAGCCTGCAGGCCTTAGGGGCTCACAAAGGGTGGCAAGCTGAATCGGTGAATAAATGAGAGCTTCGGCCTCCACAGTACGATTCTACAGTCTGTGCCGTGCCTGCCACGAATCGGGCCTGTGCGGGGCTGAGATGGGCTTCTGGAGCCTAGGGGCTCGCCAGGATGGATGCTGGGGCGCTGAGGGCCCGGGTGAAACTCATGAAGGAGCAAGCCCGGGGGGTATTTTTGTTTTGGTTTGCCGCGGTCCGGGGTGGGAGAGGGAAGGGATCTCGTCCCCCTGGAAGCAGAATCTTTCTTATTAAAGGGAAGCATCTTGCGTTCTCCACGTCAACCTCACTACAAAGATCTCGTCTTCTGAGTACTGCAGGAAAACTCTGGAAGCTTAATACAAAAGGAGCCTGCAATGCTAGCTGCTAAAGAATTCATATTAATTAGGAAGCCTTCCTAGGCATCCTAATCTTATCTTGACATTTAGAGAACTCCTGAAATATCATTTAAAGCCAAACCCAGTCTACCTTTTGTCCTTCTGACTTTCAGCGTAGGAAATGGCTGCGTGCAGCCCGAGCACTTCGTATTCAAGGCAGGTCGGAGGCCGCGCGGGGGCCGCGGCATCACGAGGGCCGTGCAGGAAGGGACAGCGGGACGCAGACCGCGCCTTTCCACCCCGTGATCTCTAATTGCATCTTTCCTCGGGCAGGTGGCTTCGCTCTCGGGTACACAAATGGCGGCTGCGCAATGTACCCGCGTTCTCCTCCTGGTGCCCCCAGGTCGTCATTTGAAATTCATATGTATATAATGGAAAGCTACATTTCCTCTTGCCGTGCATGAATCCACCAAGCAGTGACCACAGTGGTGATTAATAATCTAGCTTCTCCGACCCCCTGGCTCCTTAGGTTTGGGGTAGAAGTCAATTAAATTTCCACCTTGAAGTTCCTTGCTGCTCCAAAGCATATTATTTTATTCAATCTGTCAGTAATTTCCAACAATCTGATTATCACATCAGAGTACAGTCTGTACCCCCACCCCGTTCCGTGCTCCTCTAGGCCCCAGATGAAATAGTGATGAAATCTACGCAATGAAGTCTGATCCTTCACTGGGCCTCACATGTCTCCATGTCTCCGGGTCTCTCCTAGCACAGGACTGTTTCTTCCCCGGTCCTGTTAATGTATTGTGGCAGACACGTCCCTCGGGAGGACATTGCAGGTTTTCTTTCTTTGCCACTTGTGAAAATTGAGTTGTCACAGCAGGAGAATCGCGGATATTTATGATCCTGCCTGCCGGGAAGCATTTAGCTTGGGGTCAGCTGTACGGGCAGGTACCAGGGTGGTAAGGACAACAACCCATCTTAGTTACCCATGACTCCCTGCTGCCTCAAAGCCACTGGTGGTTTCAGATGTTAAATGTTCCTGGTTCTCAACAGTTCCCTTAATTAAAGACCAATATGCATCTTCCTTCCCAGGCTTGTCCCTGAAGTGTTATCTCTGACACTTGGAAGACAGCGCATTTTGAAGTGAATTTCCTCACATGCTCCTCGGCAGAGGTGAGCCCTTTTTATAAGTACCAAATAAAAGATGACTCAGAGACAGTGACCCATGAATTGGTTTTTTAATTGGATGATCTCTATGGGGGAGAGCTCAGCTCCTAATTGAAAAGGTTAAGCTTTTCAAACTTCAAATCCATGTTAAATAAGGATTGAATACATTGCATAACGTGAAGCAGCTCCAGCAGGTGTGGAGCTGAGTGAATCCTGCCCGGCCAAGACTGTAGAGTACGACAGCCGGTCCTTCCTCAGCCCCAAACAGGCATCTTTCCATTCACTTCATCAAAGGAAAAGGAGAGGGCCAGATGGGGCACAGAGAAATTCCAAACACAATCCACACTTCTGGAATTTTCTCATAGCCCAATTCATTTAAATTCTGTCCCTCTGGCCGAAAGAGAAGCTTTTCACGCTGTGAGGGCCCTGAGACACTGCCATCGGTGACAGACATTTGGAACTTCCCGGGTGGTATAGTGATGTCAGAGTTTTCCCTTTCATCTTTTCATCCACGTGGAGGCAAAATCTAACAGACAATTCAAGCCATCCACCCCTCTGTCAATGGCCTGCGGCTCTCAAATGGGTGACTGACTGACCCTTTCAGAGTTTCACTTTACAGTCTAGATTGTCCCATTAAAATGAGGTGTTGTGAAATGACAATGGTCGGTGTAAATGTGATATCAAGACAAAACCCAATGGGCCTGCGAGCAGCGGCCCCTTGGGACATACTCAGTGAAGTCATTTTGATCTCACTTCCCATTTTTAGGAACCCTGCAAATCTTCTAGGCAGGAACGAGCCTTTAAATTCTAAACTGGCCACGTGTCGCAGTGGCTGAACACTTACCTGACATGCGTAAGGCCCTGGTTTCAGCCCTCAGTCACACAAATCACAACGGTAATACAGTGTAAGCCACTTTCTAGCTTTCCAGTGTCTGAAGAGCCTCATTCTGGGCTCTTCAAGCACACTGTAGATTTTTTGGTCATAGCGTTTAGGATAAAAGTATCCTTTTCCTCCTGGTCACAAAGTCCTTCTGCTCTGACTTTCGCCCCCGCAGGCCACCTCCTGCTTTTCTCTCACCTATGCTATACTTGGATCACAGCGCCAGCCTTTCAGTGCCTCCACCTTGACAACTCCTGTCCCTTCTGCTGAAATTCACTCTTTAGAGCTCAGCGGGAAGGTTCCCCAGTTCTCTGGGTACTCCCAATGGCCCCTCTCTTCTCACCAGGTATGGTCCCTTCCTAACATTTATGGAGTTGCAAATAAAGGGCCTGTAATATATTGTTTAATGACACCTTCCTTACTAGGCTGTGCCAGGCAGATGGCAGGTACTCAATAAATTGTTGGCTGTCTGGGAGGAAAGAAAGAAAGAAGAAGAAAGAAGAAGAGGGGAGGGGAGGAAGGGAAAGAAGACACAAAGTGGAACCTCATGGTGATGCATTACGATGAGCCACCAGGTGGCTGCTGGGAGTGCTGTCAGCAGACAGCCTTCTCTTTGGTCCCTTCGGGGATCACTTCCGCTGCAGACAGCGGCCTCTCCCAAGGACACAGCCCTTCTCAGGGAGGCCCAGCAGGCAATGTCCAATGACCAATAGACGCAGGGTCTCAAGTCCTGGCTTAGCCAGTCTCACTCTGAAGCATTCCATGGTCTAGTCAAGGCTGGTGTAGTCAGGACCAGCTTCTCTGTCTGCCCATCCTGCTTCTCACCTCCTTCACACAGGCATGGGTGGCAGCGGTTCCCTGGCACACCTCGGGTACGTCCACTTGAGTCTGCTTCCCAGGAAACTCAACTTGACACACTTGCAAACCCTCCAGTTTAATGGCCCTCTCCTGACAAACAGGTTTTCCCAGGGCCTAGCAGTAACCAGCCCCCAGAACTCAAGTTCCAAGATGGACAAACGCCAAATGATATTCCCAGCACCCTAAGTGGGGCCCTAACAGTTTGGTCCAAACTCTTAGAAGAAATGGCCCTTCTGGGACCACTAGGGAGCTCAGGGATGAGACCTCTAAAAGTTTCTTTCACATGACTGAAAGTAATTTTAAGAGAAGAAAAAGTCACAAAAAGTGTAGCCTGGTACCTGCAATATACAAAATAGCCAATAAATGTTTGTTGAAACAGTGAAGGCGTCTTCTTTTCTTGTTCTCTGTTTCTCTACAAAGAACTTAAAACCTGAAAAAGATAATAAGATGAATACATTCAGTCCCATGAAGTTATTTTCTCCAAATCATTTGTTTTTAGCATAAAAGGGATAACTACTTGTGATGTATTTTTCCATGATTTTCTTTGTGCAGGAGGTTTTTAAATTAATTTATTCTCTTTCTGCATCAGGTTGTCTTATAATTGAAAACGTGACGTGTCTATCTTCCAAAGGCTTTCTGGTGATGTCTTTTTTGCTGTTAACATCTTCTTTGTCTGTGCCTATGATCCCTGCCAAGTTGCCCGTGGAACAGCAACTCAGGCGCATAAATTAGGAGACCACATAGGAACTGTGCACATCTATTTGCGTCTAAATGTCTTCAAAGAGAGGTTTTTATTTTGCAAAACAAACACAATCCAATCTTGATTAACTGGAACATTTCAGGGGTGGAGCGCTCTGGATGATATGATTTTCCGGGTAATTTCTACTTAACCAGAAATCCATTGATATTTGCAAACCTGGATGTAGAACATCTTTATAAAATATGTTACTTTTCTTGTCTTGCCTCACAAGGATCGTAGGACATAATGGGAAATTTGGGAGGCTGGTTACGGTCACTCGTGCCAAAAATACTGGACATGAGCGGTAAGCTTTGGTGTTGGCCCCAGCTTGACTCAAGTCAGAGCAAAACCCTCTGGTTGGGTTTTCCCTAAGAGGAGGAAGGTGCAAAGTACGACCTGAATCACCCCTGGCAGACCCAGCTACTCCCGATGCCCAGTGTCAGCATGAGTTCCTTTCCATTGGGTTGTAGAGGTTTGTAAAAGGCTCACATAACGGTTGCCTCCACAGTGAAAACCTTTCCTTGAATCTGTAACTATTTTCTGCACATCTCCTTGATGGTCAAGGGCACTCAGTGACGATGGTGCAGTAACCAGTAGAACATGGACTTCCTTCCTCCTGGTTCTTTATTCTCGAAGTGGGATGGACAATAGAGAGGAGGGAATGTCGTGCTGTTAGTTGAACTATCGCCACAAGACGTGCTACTGTGTATAGGGTTCAGCGTGTATCCGAATGCAATTGTGAAAGCTGTATGGGGACATGGAAGAGAAAACACAGGGTTGGACAAGGAGCCTGGACTCTGGTCCTGCTGGGAAAAAGTTTTCAGCCTGTCCTATCTCCATGGTAGTGTAAGGGCTGAACCATTCCTGGGTCTCCAGTAGACAGTAACCTAAATCTGTCTAGATGAGGGCATCTCAGGCTCAGTACTATTAGCTCTGTGGACCTGGCACTTCTTTGTTATTCCTGCTGTCCTTGCCATGCATGGCAGGATGCTGAGCAGAATCCCTCTACTTGCCTATGATATCAAGCTGGCTCCAAATACTTAATATTCTCCTAGGAGTGAAACTGACCCTTTTTGATGACCACAATCTGAAAGGATAATCTCTAGGAAAAGAAGAATCTGAAATGACCACACTGGGCATCAAGTGTTTGTTGTTTCTCTCAAGGAAGCTAGACCTAACATGGTGCCCACCCGGCTTTCCCTACCACGGGACATGCAAGAGCCCCTATGTGCTGGATAGCTGAAATAGACACGCAGGAGGAGACAGCCCCACATTACTGAGCCCAGGGGAAGAAACAGCCATTGATAGCAACGGCAGCTCCCCAGAGGGTAAGGAAAACTATCAGTATCAGATTGGTGAGAGATTATCTTACAGTCTTCTCTACTTTATGTGAGAAGAATCGAGAGTATCAGCATTAAGCAGAAAAGGATGACTTGTCCTTTACTGAGGAAAATAAGAAAAATATTTACTTCCACTAAACGTTTTGAATTAGAGTAAAACTCATTCTAATGGCCTTTGCTCTTTTTCATTTTATGAAATATAAAACAAAATTTCATAATCAAATAATAAGGGAATAACAATAGCCATTATACTGTGTATCATTATCTTCAAAGTAGTTACTCAGTACAAGACATAAAACAAAAAGATTCTTACAAAAAAGAAATAGATAGTAACACAAATCTTTTTTCCTGGGAACTAAGATAAACAGTAGTATAAATGAAACCAATTAGCATATATATTGAAATATGTTTTTCACAATAGAATTTGTAGTTTGGGAAAGTATTTGAACTTCTCCCTGTTTCCTATTTATCTCGCTCCTGCTTTGTTCTGTATTGATGCCTTTCCACGCCTGTGTCCTCATGTTTGCTACAGACGTGGGGACTGATGAACAGTGCTTGAAAGAATGGGCAGGTGAGATAAGCAGGGGGAGGTTGTGTCCAGTTCTGAAACTGTTGAATAGGGAGCTTCTCTAGAGGCCTTTGTACATCTGGAAAAAGGAGATGGATCTTCCAGAAGAAAAAGGTTGGGTGGTAGTGTTTATCTTAGAACCGTTCCTCCTCCTTTGGACTCCTAGTGAACCACTTCCATTTGTTGACTTAGTGAACATTGTTGACACCTATTTAGAACCATGCGCTGCCCTGGTAGCCAAGAAACCCAAAACGAAGATGCCATGATGAAGTCCCTTTTGTATCCAACATATGTGTATCTCATTTCTTAGCTCATCGACCCTGGTACACTCAGTTCTCTAACGTGAGTAGAATTTTTCTAAGTGAGTCTTGAGTGTAACCTGTGTGTGTATTTAAGAAGTGGACAGATGAACAGTTTTTAACAGTTTTATTGTACTGTACTGCATGTTAGAAAATATACTGAAGTAGCAAATTAAACTTGATATTTCATAGATATTTTTGCTTCAACGGTAATCTTCTTCAATGAGACTATCTGTATAAAATTATTATGTAAATAATGTACCCACTGTGCTCGCTTCGGCAGCACATATACTAAAATAATGTACCCATGTATAATGTATTGATACTGTATATCCTTGAAAAAATATAACTGAAAAATAATCCCTATCAAGATTTTTCAGGATGTTTATAATATACCCTGACTCCAAAATAAGGCCCAGTTAAGATCATCAGCCAGATGGATGCATTTAATATGTTGATTCTGGCACATAAAAGATACATTGAATTATAAAATACTATTGACATGTAATTAAATATAAATTGCTAATATAGAATATATAATAAATAATTAAATGTATATAAGTAAATTGTTGGCATTAATACTTAAATTACATTATAAATTATGGAAGAGAGGGAAACACCGATATAAACAGATGAACTCAAGACTTACTGCCCAGTGAGCACCTGGAGTCCAGACACACGCAGGAACAGCGTGAACACCTGGCACCAAATGGCTGTGGTTGTGCCCAGTATGAAACTTAAGCATCCGATACATCGTATGCTGTAACACACATACATAATGCACTCGTGTGAAATAAAGAAACGTTTTCTGAATTTTGGTGCCTGTGATTATCTGTCACTCTGGAGTGGGCCATCACTCCCAGCTGTCATCACTGTTGTCGCCACTCCTGTCTCGTAGGTCTTCCATTAAGACTTGATTTAATGAGAACCCTGCGAAGGCAGCCTGCAAGAGGTCACGACTTGGGTGAAAAACTCACGGTATAAAACTCCTGACAGCTGTGTTGCCGACACACTATGAACGGGCTACACGGACAAGGACAGCTCTACTGCTGGACATGCACGGCTAGGGCCAGCAGTTGTGTAGGAAATGGAGTCACAGAAATCCAGGCTAGAATTCGAGGTTGGAGAGTGAGGAATGTTCCAAAGATGCCACGACAGGAGTAGAGATCGTTGTATGTGAAAATAAGGTCCCCTGCATCCACTGCATTTGGGGAAAAAGTAATATAAGACTCAGTCTTATTTGGGGGAAGATAAGGCTTCTCTACCAAACAGCAGTAAGATGTTCTTCCAAGACTAATGTTTAGAAATATGGATTAAATTATTACTATTAGAGTTTGATGAGGTAGGAACAAAGCAATTACAAGCCACCAATTAGTGTATCTGTTCCTTTCGAGTTCTCATCTCATCCCCACGTTTTCTTCCAGGGCACTCACTAGGCCTCCACAGACTTCAGGTATCTTCAAGAGGTAGAGATACGGAGAAGAAGAAGACTCTGTTGGGTTGTAAAAGAAGTCTACTTGTTCTTGCAAATAATACATGAGTTATCTTCATAAGGAAGATAACTTTGCTAAGGATATTTCCCCTGTTGATGAATAATATTAAATACTCAAGAAATCGCCACTCCGAGGGGGAAAGTTTTGGATTATTGCACTGTGGATAGTGCCCTCATGTGGCTTCAAAGTTTAGCTACATTTAAGAATTTAAAAACACATTTCTGTTACAAGCTATACAAGATGGCAGATGATGACGAACAAAGCATGTGAGGAAAAGAAACAGCTCAAGAAAATACGATCATTCACTATTTCCTAATATTTGTGTTGAGCAGAATGGGATTCCAATATGGCGGATAGGTTGTCTGGTCAATTAGTTAGAAAGAACCAGATATTCAAATTATACAAAATATTGTTTGTTCAGTTAAAATATTAAAAAGTCACACAAGTTATTTTTATTTTGTTTTATTTTATCAGAACAAAATAGCTTAATCACATAAAGAAGTAAATGTCAACAACTAGCCAAGAAGCCATTTTGCTTCCTTGATTATGAACAATCAGTAGTAGAGTCCTGACAATTGACTGTGCATGTGAGATATAGTGAGTCACCCTCAAGAGCTCCGTGTGACAGCAGCTGATGATTTTCCATATCTCTATTTCTTCAAATGGTGAAGTAATGTCTTCGAATGTCCTTTTACGTCTTCAGACTGAATTATGTGTATTCCCCCTTAGGCACAAAGCACTAGCAGAGAGAATCATACAAGGTAGGTCTAGCACATCAGATTTTCTATATCCTGACACCAGTATTTAATGAGTTCTGAGAGGTAAAGACAAGAAATTGTGCCAAAGATAGAGAAATGTAGTGTTTCAAAAAGCCAAAGTGTCTCTCTCACACAAACTATGGGAATAACTAGAGTGAAGAGGACTACACGAGCCCCGCTTGCTGTGGTAGTAGAAATATGATCACCCATAGAGCCAGGCAGGCCATTTTCTCCCCCTCATATTAAATTATGTCTGGGGAGTTGAGCAGCAGCACATTCCCATGATGATGACAGTTTCCATAACTATAAAAATCTGCTGCACCCGGCAAATTTTGTGAAAAATGCAAATGTCTATGCTGGGGGAGAAAAAAGAATGTGATCCTTCCAAGGAACGTATGTAAATGCGAGGAAGTGCTCTTTGGCATGAGGCTGCAAATCCGTGATATCTTTCATCCCAAGGGTTGTGGTCACAATGCACTTTGCAGGGCCGCCCTTCCCATCTCAGCTCTGGGAGGGAGATTTTAGGACGGGAGAGTCTGGTTTGCTCTAGGTTACAGCTACCGGCCACGCTTCCATCTGGCCTCAGAAACACCCACCCCTCCTCTGGATGGCTTGACAAACGAACTACAGTTTCTCTTGGTTGCTGAAAGGTATGAACCAAGGGAATATTAGTTTGATCTAGATTTCCGAAGGTTATAACTAACAGGGAGGTTGAACTGTTCTTCATCAGTCTTTAAAACAGTGTGGGTCCAAGTTGTCCACCAAGGACCACACGGCTTTAGGGTTGGTTCACAGTTTGAGGTGCTAGGAGGCCACTTGGCTCCACACGTTTTACTTGAGATAAGGCTGGGCACAAGGAGAATTAAAGAGATGAACCCGTGGTCAGCTTCAGTATTGCACACTGTGCCCTGAGAGCATGGCAAAGAATCCCCAGGGTCCTTCACCAGAGCCTATGCCCACATCCTTAGGGTGATTCTCCACAGGAAGTTGAGGACCAGTTAGCAAAGAGCTGGAAATACAGTACAACTGCCAGCACTGGGGAAAGAGGAAATCTCTGGTTTTTCAACTCTTGCTTGCCTTGTTCTAAAGTAAAACTTCTTTTCCTTTAACTGTCACAGAGTGTGCACTTATACCAGGTAAAACTGCAGTAATTATCAATTAATAATACTGAAATTGTATTTTCCATAACTCAAATTGAGCTGTGGGTCGCTGGTGTTATCCTTTAAATGTATTCCTATAATGCATTTCACTTTAAGAAAAACCATAAGAAAATTAGGTTTATAAAAATCAAAGATTGTTGCTTTATGAAAGAATTCTCCATTTACAAAAAATCTTTCCCAGCTGTAATCCCAGCTACCAAAAAAGGCTAAAACTGAAGGATTGTGAATTCGAGACCAATCCTGGGCAATTTAGCAAGACCCCATCCAAAAACACAAAACCCACAACAAAAAAAATACAAAAAATTTTACTATGTCTTATATAACCAGCTCCACTGGGTTGAATTATTTTTTTTAAATCTATTGAAATATAACTTGAAATATAAATACACCTTGAAATATAAATTTCCATTTCAAATTGATATAAATTAAGGTACCCTTGGGAACCCTGGCACACAGCAGCTAACTGGCCAGGTGATGCAAGATGGTAAACTGCCTACTTTTGTTAGTGACACAGGTTGTGAAGGAGATAAAAGTCAACATTCACCCTACTGGTTAAGGTTAGGCTGTGGCATCCAGCCATGGTGGCTCATAGGAGGACAGGATTTCCATGGTGATCCTGAAGTCAGCTATTTAGAACTGTGACTGATTGATTTGGGTCCCGTGATCCAGCTGACAATTCAGGAAAGAAGGACCTGGCTGACGGTTCTCTGCTCTTGACCAACGGCTCCCAAGAAAAAGTAGCCAAGCCAACTTATAGATATGTTTTCTTCCGCTCACGGATTCCTGTGGTTCTGCTTTTTCCTCTCTGAATTATGTGCCAGCATTTATAAGCTGCGTAACCTCGGCCTAAAGTCTGGGCCTCTGGAGAAAAGTTAGCTGGAGCTTCACGAGGCTCCCGTTCAGCATTGCAGTGATTTGTAAAGGTGGCTGGCTTTCAGTTCCTCACAAGCCGGTCCGGCTTGCTCCCCGGCAGTATCCCTGGGGCAATCGTTTTGCTTGGGCCCCATCTCCAAGCCAGGGAGCCCTTCGATGGAAACTGAAGGGCACCTTCTCCGCCACCAACTCTCACACAACTGGAACCTGGCAAAGCTTTCAACCAGCTCCTCATGTTCACCACTTCCTTATGGAAGGAGCCTGGGGTACAGAGACAGGCTTCCTGTGCCTGCCCCGCTGGAGATGACCATGGCTCGGCTGTTCTGCCCCGAGGCCTCTAGCTTCCTCCACTGCCTCTCTCATCAGAAGGCCGTAGACAATTCAAAGGGTACAGAATCACTGCTTTGCTTTTGTTTGGTTTTAAAAGTATACTAAGCTTGTGTCTGATGTCCTTTATACCTCCCTTTTTACATTGTTATTAGCTGCACTTGTCATCACTAGGATATTTACTGAGAGCATATGGAATGACCCCAGACACACGCTACTTAATGGAGGAAGCTGGTCTTGTATTGAAGTTTTCTATGAACAACAGCAAAATTGGAAATTTCACGTGAAGGTATGGAAGTTGGGCCATACCTAGTCACAGGCAGGGACCTATTAGAGTGTATTCCGATGTACGAGAGGTTTTGCCTCACTGCTTTGCCTTGGAAGAACAAGAAGTCGTGTGAACATTGTTACATCAAAGTTAAGCCAAAAGAGCTTGGCTATAAATTGCAAATCGTACAAAATCATACCAAAAGCAAGTATAAAATTTTATTGAAATGCAGCAGTGTAAACTTCTTGAAGTTTTTCCTTTCCCATTTAAGGAGAGGGAGAGGCGGGCAGGAAGTCTGAGGCTCGGCTCAGTGGGCTTGCTGACGTAGGCCTGCCCTTTTCCTCAGCACAGGGGCGCTCTGGCTTGGAACACTGGGAATTTTATCTGCACTGTTCCGATTTGCACAATACAGAGGTTAATTCAATTTGACAGCGAAGTAACAGCAAGCCCCCAAAATAAAATTACTGAGATGTAAAACAGCGTCAAAACTCCAATTAGTTTTGTATCCTTGAAGCTTCTGGAGGAAGTCTAAAAGACTCCCGTCACGAGGAGCAGGCATCAATTCAAGCTGCACAGATTACTAAAATGTAACCCTCTAATTGAAATTGCTCAGCACACAATATGACAAAAGAATCAGAGGAAAATAAGTGAATTTTTCCCCCTCAAAAAATGAGTCATTACAGAGACAGTTCTACTGACTTTTAACATAGCGCTCTTTTGCAAGAGCTAAAAAATAAAAAAAAAGGGGGGGGAGGGTCACAGGAAAAGCACCAGGTACAGGAGTAGAACGTGCTTGTGTTATTTGACCGTGCATGAGCATTGGCCATTTGCACAACACTTAAAAAGTATCACCATTTCACCCAATGGGCGTTTTGAGATGTATTTACAACTTCTACTAAGGAGGGAACTACCACTTGGACCAAACCTGTTTCTTAGTGATTCTGAATTTTGTCTCTAGAGTGAACAGAAGTGTCTTCTTGCTCGATTCACTCCATCTTTCAAGCCACCCGAGTAAACCCAAGCGCGCTTCTCATCTTGAAGCAAACCCTCAGCTCACTAATGGAGAAATCGGCGGCACTGGCTCAGTGGGGTCCACGCTCTGGCTTTCTCAGCCTCTGCTGCTCTCCCCGCGTGAGGTGACGGGGGCTGATGTTGAGCGCTGAGCCGCTGCGAGTCACGGCCTGTGGCTGTGTGTAGTGTACACTTCTTCAGATGTGCCTCATGGGCCCTTTGTCCTACCTGTGCCAGGTGGAGGAGATCAAGCCCAGAGAAGCTAGGAAGGCTGTGGCCGAACTGGAGGTTTGGAGTTGGTTTGAGTTGGCTTCAGAGGAACACAGAATCTAGGTGTTTCCGGATCTCTAGGTGTTTGACACGTAGAGTTCAGCTTGATGACACTCACTTGCGAAACATCAATAGTTCTCGATCATAGATCCCACCTTTTCCCGCAAGTCATATTTCTATGACCAGTCGGTCTTCGTCATCGCTGCTGGTATCACTCAGCTCCACCCGAGTCTGCTTTCTCATTCCTTCCAAACTCCTCTTCCTCATGGATTTAGAAGGAGCTTCGGGGACTTCTGAAGGCTGCTCGGGTTTAGATAGGACCAGGCTATCCATCCGAGGGAGTAATCCAGATGCCTGACTTTCCCCTCTGTGACTTCCGGCAGGAGGGGAGGCGATGGCCACTTCTCCACACCCATACTGGGCCCTGGAGGGAAACACTGCCAGCTGCTGCCCTTCTTCTTGGTGTGAACTTGTTGAACTTGGTCCTGATTTTGGTATTTCAAGATGAGTTTTTCCATCTGGGTCCAATGGAGCTGAACCTGAAACTGTTTGTCCAGGTGAAGGGTTCCCTGGCAAGAGGGTCTGTGATGTGCCCTCTGCTAAGGATCTTCTCTCTGGGGAGCTCTGTGCCAGAGTGCCCCCTGCAGCCCGGCTGTGCTCAGGTGGCTCCAGCCCCACGTGACCCGCTTTTACCCCTGGAGAAATACAGATGGCAGCTGCAGAGGTAGCAATGTCACAGCAGGGAGAAGGTTCTTGGGGTCCAGAGGAAGAAGGCTCTTGAGCATCTGAAAACATGCATGATTTGGGATCCACTGGGACTTGATCCTGGGAGGACAGCATGTGAGTTTCCAGCAATCCCACATCAAGACCTTTTCCAGGGGCCAAACAGTCATGGTTAGCCCCTGCCAAGCAGGTGTTGGATTGCAGAGCTAACCCTGAGGGCACAGCCATGGCTTCCCGGGGGGAGCACTCACCGGCCTCACAAGCAGATGGAGAAATATCCTGCAATAGAGTACAAAGGAAAAGAAATAGGGGGGAAAAGGTTAATTGGTACAAAGAAAAATGTGGTCAGAAACGTGGGCCTCAATGAAAACAAGGTCTCAAGGTCTTCATGATTCTTTACTAAGCGTGAACTTCAATATGATACCCTCAATAAATTTCCATTAATAACTAACTAGGGCATTAGCTTGAGATAAGCTTGTTATTGATACAAAATAGGTTGCTGAAATTGCCATTTTTAAAAAAATAAAGACACTCAATTATCCAACCAGCCCTAAGCTTCCTATTTTCAATCACTACCACTCAGAAAGTCGATGTACAATTTATTGCACTGGATCTTGAAGTGTTGTTCAGATTAGCATCAAAGTATGGTTGGGATCAGGATTTTAGTGGTTTTCTACGTGTAGCCCCATGATCTGCCTGGGCGTGAAGTCATGTCGCAGTACTGTCTGAAGAATGGTAGCATATCTCTTAGGGCACAAATGAAGAAAGTACTTAGAGTTTTCAAGACATCATCCCAACAGTTTCACAAATCAAAGTTGCCTAGTTTCTCAGTGCAGAAAGTTTGGAGAGTGTGTGTGTGTGTGTGTGTGTGTGTGTGTGTGTGTGTGTTATAGTGACTTTTTGTCCCAGGAAGCTCCAGTAGGTGATCCTTGCAAGTTTTGCTATACTGAACAATGACAACAAGAAAAGGAGAACCAAAAATTGAGAAAGAGGACAAATAGCAATAGCACAGCATCATAATTCCCACCTTTCTGTTGGATGCAGCTATGTCCTGGAGGGTCCTTGAACTTGTACCAGGAGAGACAGTCTCCAAGGTGTGTCTACAAGCATCTTCTTTCTTCTCTTCGTTCCCTGGAATGAGAGACAATTGGAAGGTCACACAAGAAGGCACTCGTTGGAGATTGACCTGAAGGAGGGGAGACAGGTTCACGTGCACCTGGAATTCTAAAATGAGCAAAGGATAATTTCCTAAGAGGTCGGTTGCTCACGGTTACCACCAAGCTCTTTTTTTTTTTTTTTTTTTTTTTTTTTTTGAGACAGGGTTTCACTTTGTAGTTCAGGCTGGCCCTGAGCTCACTATGGTGCCCAGGCAAGCCGCCGCGAACTCAGCAATCCTCCTGCCTCT
This sequence comes from Thryonomys swinderianus, assembly GCA_004025085.1. NCBI lineage: Eukaryota > Metazoa > Chordata > Mammalia > Rodentia > Thryonomyidae > Thryonomys > Thryonomys swinderianus. The sequence goes on from PVIC010000165.1 coordinate 84,925, forward strand.
GCCTCCCGAGTGCTGTGATGACAGGCATGAGCCACCACGCCCGGCACAGTGGTATGCAGTATTCATTGTTGGTGGGCGTGAGTCTCCACGCCCAGCATTGTATGTGGTTACCGAGGATCAAACTCAGGACCTTGCGCTTGCAAGGCAGGCGCCGGAACCACTGAGCTAACCCTCCGGCCCTACCGCCAAGCTCTTTAACCTTCACCCATACAGCGTGTACAACATCTGAACTTTCGAACCAATCTACATGTGGCTTTCATTTCAGCTGAGAAACAAGAAACCAATTCCCAAAATAGAAAAGTCCCCACCTTCTATATATTGTAAATGATATCCCATGCATCTTTTTTTTTTTTCATCACAGTCATCTCTCTTGTCACATTTGTTTGGGTTAGTTTTAGAGCACCTTGATTTCTCTGGCTATAACACCAGATGACTGAGGTAGAAGCTTTACCAGAGATCATGGACATGCTTTGTCTTGGCCTCTCTCACAACTGCCATCCCCTGATCTTTTCCTTTACTTGTTGCTCTGTTTTCTCCTAGACATACAGGATACAGGTCAAAAGGACACAGAATTTCAGAGAGGGTAGAGTTACCTCATGAGATAATCTGAGAAGAACCTTCTAGAAGACCTGCATCATCAGAGAGAAGAGGAAGGGAAGAAGGAGGGGAGGGGAGGGAAAGAAGATCTTGGCTTGTTTCAAGCAGACCGTGGCTCTCTTGGCCCAGTGCCTGGCTGTGCCCTGGGCTCTCCTTTCTCTAGGACAGTGATTGTTCTCTTAACCTTTTTCTTGGTTCCTGGACTTCCACAGCCTCTTTTCACTTGATTGCTTCTCTTGCATTCTTAATACAAAACCTCTGGTAGCTTCACGAGAAATGGCACATTAAGTGCAAGTGTTTAGAATGTAACCTGCAGCCCACCTGGGCATATATAACATTTCTAATCACTTTTCTCTCAAAGCGCTCTGTCCAGTTCTAGTATTTGAGGACTCTGAAGTACGTATGATTAAGAACTCATGATCCTTTGATGGATCATTTTGCTTCTCCTTCTCTGAAAGTTTATGAAGCTCTTCTTTGTGCTTGGTGTTATCGTGGTCCTAGCTCTGTCTTCAGTCAGTGTCTGGAACCCAGTGAGTCTTTTGGATCGAGTTATTTCTTCTGTTTTACAAAAATAGGCTTCTTAAAGACCATGCACAATGTATTGTTTTAAAATATATGCACACTGTGGAAAAAGTAGCAAAGTCCATTAACATAGACATTGCCTTAAATAATTAGCCTTTTTAGATGAGGAGAGGGGTGAAAACACTTCAAATCTACCTTCAGCAATCTTCAAGAACATCGTTCAATTTTTGTTTTGTTTTTTTTTTTGTTTTGTTTTGTTTTTTTGAGACAGGGTCTCACTTTGTAGTTCAGGCTGGCACCAGCAATCAATACCACATACCACATACCACAGTGCCGGGCGTGGTGGCTCACGCCTGTAATCCCAGCACTTATGAGGCAGAGACAGGAGGATTGCTGAGTTTGAGGCTTGCCTGGGCTACATAATGAGCTCAGAGCTAGCCTGAACTACAAAGCGAGACCTTGTCTCAAAAAAAAAAAAAGAAGAAGAAGAAGAAGATACAGGAGATGAAAAAAGAACCTAACAAGAAATGGGGGAGAATATTACAGAGTAATGATAAATAGGGGCACCCTGCAGGGAGGAGTAGCGGGTGACTGCATTATGGAGTTGAGGGAGCCCTCTCAGGAAAGGAGACAACAGCAATGAGATAGATCATCAGTATGAAAGTTGCTTTACCAAGGACGCTCCAGATGGAGGAGGAACACATTCCCAAGGGGGGGCTGGCACCCCGTGGGGTAGAGCACGGCCGGTGTGGGAGGAGGGTCTCAGGCAGAGGGTCAGGGGCAAGACAAGGCAGGAAGCAAACAGACACGCAGCTCTCCTGAGACTCAAGAGCGGTAGCCGGGAGCTCAAATTCAGCTCCACACTCTTGGAAGGGACGTGTAGCATTGGTATCTCCACAGTTAAATGCTGCATGTTGCTACTTCCTGGGGACTGACTTAGGGGAAGAAGGAGGAGGGCCAGGCGAACCAGTTGCCAGGTTGGCAGGTGCTCTGGGCCCGGTGAGATGGCTTCCCGGGGCAGAGGAAGTAGAAATGGAGAAAGTGGATGGATTCTAATTATATTTTCATTCTACTCCCTTGAAAAATCACTGCATAATTATAATAATGATAAGCATTTCTAGAGCCCCATAGTTTGCTAAGTATGAGCTCTCACTCTAAGCGGATTGTGCTCTGTCCCCACAGTGACAGAACAACCAGGCAATTCATTCAATTCAACGAAGAAGTAAAACCAATTAGTACAGAAAAAAATGATCACATCGGCCAAACGTCTTTGCAACAGGTTGCTTGGGTTTTCAAGCTTAAGCAGAAAGATCATGCGCACATCTGACTGAAAACTCCTGGCTCATCTGAGAGAGTAAAGGAAGAAAATCCATTGATTTAATTTGCTTTTGATCCTACAGTCTTCAGGGAAAAGTGAGTTATCTCTAGTAATTGTGAAAAATGCCAAAATAATGTCCCCGAAGTGTGTTAAGACCAATCTGGATTATTGAAGCAGGACGTTAACTTGTTTTTAAGTGAATGCACTTTTTCAAAAAAGTAAGCTATGCTCTGGTCCAATTTTTTTTTTTTTTTTTTTGAGACAGGGTCTCACTTTGTAGTTCAGGCTGGCTCTGAGCTCACTATGGAGCCCAGGCAAGCCTCGAACTCAGCAATCCTCCTGCCTCTGCCTCCCGAGTGCTGGGATGACAGGCGTGAGCCACGACGCCCAGCACTGTGGTATGTGGTATTGATTGTTGGTGGGCGTGAGTCTCCACGCCCAGCATTCTGTGTGGTCACTGGGATCGAACTCATGACCTTGCGCTTGCGAGGCAGGCACCGGAACCACTGAGCTAACCCTCTGGCCCATGCTCTGGTCCAATTTTAAAGCACAGAGTGTGAGACTGTCCGGGCTTCAGCACCCCTGCCCCGTGCACCCTCCCGGGCCCTCAGGACTGCTAGGGTCTCACTGTCTTCATGCTCACACAGTCTTCGGCAGTCAGCGGCTCTGACACAAGGGGAGCATCTTGTGGAGAAGCCACTGCTCACCACAGCTCTCTGCTCTTCTGTTCTCTCCTTGATTAAAGGCCGCATTTTTAAGAATTTCCCTCAGAGAGAATTGCCACACCATATTGGAAGGGACTACTTAGGCAGTTACAGCAATTGTAAATTTAGACCTCTTGAAAAGGCTATGGGAAACCGTAAAATAATTAAAAAGAAAATGAAGTAGATATTGTGAAAAATAAAATGTTCAGAGGGAAATGGGTGGAGGGGTAAGTACAAGGGGAAGAAAAAATATGACGGTAATAAAAAAAGGGAAACAGAGCTTATGAATATAGGGGGTGGGGAATGGGAAAAATGGAAATTACATTGTGTCATATACTGGCTCAAATTCTCAGTATTGTGTGTGATCGTGATGTGTGTATATATAACATACCAATAAAGATTCAAATTAAAAAAAAATAAAATGAAGTGAAGGTACAATATGATGAAACTTATGACATAACTAGAGACATCTTTAATCCCAAACTTGCTTCCACCTGTCTTAATTTCTAGGTTTTCTTAAAATGTTAATAAATGTATTACTCAAATAGCATTACCTGAAAATATAAGTAATCTGGAACATTTCTTTTGGTTTAACCCAATACACCAAAATCTCCATTAGTGTCAAGTCCACAGACTAAATTGAGGGCCCAAAGTACGTCTTGCGATGCCAGCCTTCTAAGCAAGCTGCTCGTGTAAACAAAAAGGCTGGAGCAATCTCCCACTCTTAATTGATCGGAGATTAAGTTGTTCAGAAGCATCCCTGCCATTAAGGGATGCGCTGCAATGTTCTGGCAATTAAAATTTGCAATTACTTAAAGAAAGCTGGGAAGATCTTTAAAAGTAACCACTGTGTGGGCCGAAGGTTAGCTCAGAGGTTCCGGCGCCTGCCTCGCAAGCGCAAGGTCCTGAGTTCGATCCCCGGTAACCACATACAATGCTGGGTGTGGTGACTCACGCCCACCAGACATCAATACCACATACCACAATGCGGGGCGTGGTGGCTCACGCCTGTCATCCCAGCATTCAGGAGGCAGAGACAGGAGGATTGCTGAGTTCGAGGCTTGCCTGGGCACCATAGTGAGCTCAGGACCAGCCCGAACTTCAAAGCGAGACCCTGTCTCAAAAAAAAAAAAAGTAACCACTGTGTAGACAGTTACTTTCTCATTTATCCTAATATTTATTGAGCGCCTGGGTTTTTTTAACCCCATAATTCTTGAGCCCATTTCTGAGACCACAGTCCTGAGCCCAAGTATTAACCAAATAGTGAACACAGCCAGCATTGTGTTTGCTGGTCCTTGAGCTAAATGCAGAAGTTTGTTTAGTGCTAAATGATGCATAGAACGCCCTCACCGAAACTGCCACCTAATGGGGGGAAGCTGAGTAAGCTAATAATTACCCAAAAAGAAATCACCAAGCAAATGTAACACTACGAGAGAAATAGCAAACATCTGTTCACAGAGCGAGAGACAGACAGACAGACAGAGGGAGAGACAGGGTCCTGACCCAATCCGTATCTATGGAAGAGAGTAAAACTGTACAGACAGGAAAATTGTCAGACACTGTTCTTTTGCTGATGGTTTTATCACTAATTAGTTTGAATCATTCAATCATATAATTATGTAACCAATTTTCTTTAAGTCCCTATTGCATACCTGGTGTTGTCAGATGGCTATTCAACAGTAAATTCATTTGTCTCTGCAATCCTATTACAACTTTTGTTCACGATGCCTCTTTAGGGAAAAGAGAGCCTAAAGTGAGGCAGAGGAAATCTATTCCTTTCAAGAAGGGGAGCCAGAGACGTCAGACGTCGACAGAGGGTGCGAGGCAAAGGCAGCCTCAGACAGGAGCTTCCTGGGCAGGGAGGAACCGAGAGAGGTCCAGAAATGTATGCTCAGCAAGGACAGCCACAGGTATTTCCGGGCTACCCTAACTCAATCTTTGAAAGTTTTTCTCTAAGTGATCATAAATCTTTTTTTTTTTTTTTTGAGACAGGGTCTCACTTTATAGTTCAAGCTGGCCCTGAGCTCCCTGTGTAGACCAGGCAAGCCTCGAACTCAGCAATCCTCCTGTCTCTGCCTCCTGAGTGCTGGGATTACAGGTGTGAGCCACCACGCCCGGCATTGTGGTATGTGGTACTGATTGCTGGTGGGTGTGAGTCACCACGCCCAGCATTGTTGTACGTGGTTACAGGGATCGAACTCAGGACTTTGCGCTTGTGAGGCAGGTGCTGGAACCACTGAGCTGAATCTCCAGCCCCATAAATGAATCTTTTATTCTGGCAGCCACTGCTCTGAGTGATTCTCTCTCTTCTCTATTTCTTTGATGAAAGGCAACCAGGATAAACGCGTGCCCCTCGCAGATATCCCTGAACTACGCTCAGGGCAGAGTGGTGTTTAAACTCTAGCTTGACGTTAAAAATGTTATCATGTCCAGACAACAAGACTGTGACCTTACAATGCAGAGTCCAAATAGGATTCTGAAATCAGGGAAGGGAAAAACAAGGTGATAAAGGAACTAGCACCTGAAACATTAAATGCCAAGACCGAGCCTAGACAATCTACCTTATGTATCATTATTTTAAAAGTTTCTTGTTGCTCCATGAAAATTGTCTATGTGGGGCTCGTCCCTGGGAGGTAGTCAATACGCCTGAGAAAGCTTCTTATTCTTCCTCAAGACTTACGCCCCAGAATCGAGAAATTATTCTGCTGCAGCAGTTTTAGAGTTCTGTGACTTCACCACTATTTCTCCATTAATATTGATATTCCTCCATTAATCCTAACAAGAAGAGAAGCGATGAGGTCATTAGAAGAGATGTAGGAAGTCCTTTCAGAAATGGGTGCTCGAGGGTGCTTCCATAGGCTTCCCAAAGGTCCCTGCTAAGGCGAGTTCCAGGCTGCAGGGTGCAGAGAGAGCAGATCCCCGAGAGCAGGAGAGCCCACCTGGGCCCAAGCGCCCACGAACAAAGAAACCACGGAAGAATCATATAGCGAACAAAGGCAATACCTACCTTTGTGCCAGGACCTACTGAGCTCTCTTCACACAGCATTTAGAAAATTGTCTCTTTTGTGTGTGTGTAATTAGGTAAAGCTTTTGCTTCAGAAACCACCTGTGATCACAGTCGCCCCTGCACCTCTGTTCCCAGGGTCAGAGGAACATGTCTCGATTGCGTTATCACCTTCAGTGTGTTCAGCTCGGTGAATGGGGCTGGCTTACAACGTGTCCGCGCCTCAAAGCTTGGTCGTGTACAGAGTTTGACAATGTTTTCTCTTCATCAAATAAAATCATAAAAACAGCTCAGGAACCATGTCGGAAAATTTCTTTCAAAATCTACTGAAGAAAATGCTTTTAGTGCACTTGCTTAAACCAGTGGTTCTCAAGCAGAAATCTGTGTGTGTGTGTGGGTGTGTGTGTGTATGGTGCTCCCAATGTCTCACAGCGGAGACCCAGGATGCTTCTAAGCATGTTCCAGTGGATAAAAAATGTCTGCAGTACCAAGTCTGAAAACCCTTGGTTTAAACCAAGGATCTTGAACCAAATGCTGCTGGAGCCAGAAAAGTCGCATGCAGGACAGGGCTCCTGGGACAGGAGGGCATGCAGCGAGCTAACGGTGGGCCCGGCCTGGAGGCGTGGCTGAGCCTGAGCTCCAGCAGAGCCACGAGGAAGGATCGAGGCTCCTGCCCAGAAGATCCCCCCATTTTTAAGAGGATCTAAGGAAGAACTTGGCATTTTATGTTTTAAATATGAAAAGCTAATTTTCAAAACAGTAACAGCACATTTTGCGGCCTGAATTTAACTGATGGCAAATCTTGCTACTCAGTAAACTCAAGGGTGCCAATGGCCAAACTTCATGCTGGCTCTGCTCTTTTTCCGAAGCAAAGTTTCCTTTTGAAAAATACTGTTGCTGGATACTTACAGAAGAGTAAACTTGCTTTTGAAAAGTGATTTGGTAGTATCTTAAAGGTGAAATAAATAATTATAAAACAACTGAGCTAGCAATCACCCTCCAGGAAGTGGATCATGTATGTTGACCACAGCAATAGGCGGGAAAACCACAGAAATCAGTGTGAATATCTATCAATAGGGGAAAACTTGTATAAACAAATGATGTGCATCCACACTGTGAGATTTTATGCCACAATTAAAATGATCTATGTACTGTATGCACTAGCATAATGTTTTGTACAAAATATATTAAGAAAAATAGTTGTGCGTAACTACCTATGGCATAGGCCTTTGTGTAAAACAAACCAAAGAATGTCCATATTTGTACACATATGGAGAAAGATGGAGAAGGATGGGCACCAACCTAACTCTGGTGGCATCAGGGGGAACCGAGGCTGGGAAGTTTCAGCTTTTTCTTGAAATGTTGTTCTTTACTATGTTTGTTGCAGCAAACACAACATATCATTTAATTTAAAAGATAAGTAACAGACACAAGATGACATTAGCTTTAAAATTTGGATTGAAACTAAGGAGAAAAACCCCCTACCTTCTGCCCAAGCCTGTTCAGGCAAAGCTAAAAATGGAGTCAATCTCCTTACCAGAAAATCAGAACAAGATGATAATAGGAGATAAACTTACACGCTAATAACTAAAGTTTAGTTTCTCTGGCAGGGAAAGGCTGAGTGGCTCATTAAAAGAAGAGGAAAATGTGTTTTTTTTCCATTTCTAACCAAATCTAAAGTATTTCTGTACTGTCATTTTTTGGAATTTTGCTCTTCTGAGTAATCATTTGAATTTCTTTTCTCAGAAACCATTTTTCTCTATGGTTATCATTTTGTTCTTTTTCTTTGATGAAAGGCAATCAGTTGGAGAACACTTCACTTACCATTTTCTAAAAAAAAAAAACATTTTTACTGAAAAAGTATACTTAAAATCTTTTGGTAAGTCAAAACTTTAATCAGGCCCAGACAATAAGAGAATAAAGAGAGGACAAATTGTGGACAAGAAGGGAAACTAAATGAAGGGAAAATGTGAATATTATTTTAATTCTTTAGTACCAAAATTAAATCAAGAGAATCTACTTTCTGGATCATTAATTTCAAACTTTCTTAAACTTTAAATGAAAATTGTATGGAGAAAAGTTCAGACTTTGAATATAATAGATGTGTTTAAGCAATTGCCTCATCATTTCTTAAGATTTACACCCTGGAGAAGGAGGTGTTATTCTGTTTCAGCAATTCTGTAAGCAATATTACTTAACTAATGGCTTTAGGAGAAGAGTATCTCCCTATTAATTCTGACAGGAAAAATAATGGTACGGAGCCATTAGCTTTAGTTGGAGAAACAGGGAGGGAGTTGGTAGATGAGGGAGCTATGGAGTCTAGGCTGCCATTTTGTTTCTCCTAGGGCAAACATGCTGAGGTAATTTGTGACAGAGAGCAGGACGGGTGAAAGAGCGCATGAACCCCTTTAGCTCGACATCCCTTGTCTCCTCGTGACATACTAACACGAGTTCAAAGGCTAAAAGAAGAAATTCTCCTCTAGTTGAGTTCGGGGAATGACCTCATCATTCCCATAGAGTACTTAGCTTCTCTACCTCTTACATACAATTAGGTCAACATTTTACATCCAAAAGTACTGGGCAGAACAGTTTTTTTTTTTTTTTCTTTCCAAGGAGAACCATCCAGTTTGATAACTTTAGCCTCAGAAGAATTTTACCTCACCTATGTTGCTAGAAAAAAAAAAGTCCAGTTAAAATATTTCAGTCATTTAAAAACTTAATTAGTACAGAATTCAAAAGGACCCCAGCGAGAAGGAAAGTAAATGAAATGAGGAGAAAAAAACAGAAGCCACCCCCAGTCCGGCCTCCACCCTGCCTTGCCCTGGAATTAAAACAGGTTTATTGCTAATCATTGAGGGAGCTCAATTCTACATAGTTGTTATAGTGTACACTTAGCTAAAGAGAAGAAAATTAGGACATAATTATACAATGATTGGTTTTGAGGTAAATGCCACAAAGAGATGTGCTATGAATCATAGCACAAGGACACCTAATTTGATTTGAGTGTCAGAAGCAGACAGCTTAACTAAAGAATACCTCAGAAGGCCACGCAGGGAGACCACCATGGCCACGAAGCTTCAGCCCCCGTTCCTCAGACACGTGGTTGGAGGAAGAGAAAAACACATTCCTCAAAGTCGAGCTATGTGCTAGGCTGTTTCTTGTTTCTAATATGACTTTCTGAAATTTTGTCTCTTTGAAGAAATACTCATACATTGTATTTCAGCAAATACGATTTTTTTGTTTGTTTGTTTTGTTTTTGAGACAGGGTTTCGCTTCGTAGTTCAGGCTGGCCCTGAGCTTACTATGTAGCCCAGGCAGCTCACTATGTAGCCCAGGCAGGCCTTGAACTCAGCAATCCTCCTGTCTCTGCCTCCCGAGTGCTGGGATTACAAGCGTGAGCCACCACACCCGGCAGCAAATAAGTTTTTTGTTTGGGTTTTTTTGTTTGTTTGTTTTTAAATTTTTTGATACATGGTCTCCCTTTGTAGTTCAGGTTGGCCTTGAGCTCACTACGTAGCCCAGGCAAGCCTCGAACTCAGCAGTCCTCCTGCCTCTGCCTCCCAAATGCTGGGATTACAGGCATGAGCCACCACGCCCAGCTTTTAGGTTTTTTTTTTTTTTAGTGCTGTTCAGTTCTTTTCCATTTCTTTCATGAAGTAATCAATCTAAGATTTTCTTTTAAAAGCTTTGTTGTTGTTGTTCTTTTCTTGAAACATGCACAGTGGAAAATCATGTTCAAAAATCAAACCTTAAAAATTGTGCGAAAACCATAGGCTGTACCTAAATAAAAGGAGCAAAAAGATGAGAGGCAAAGACAAAGACAGTTGTTGAAAATACCATTTGAAATCTGTAACATCAAAATTGAAATTGAGACTATCTGTTCTTTGAGTTATTATTTTCAGTGTTTCTCGTTACTAAATGAGTCCATAAATGTCAGTCTATTTCTTAAAATATAATAGAGATAGTTGGGAAGTTCATTTTTTCCCTCATGATTTGCATCCTTTAAAAGGGGAAATTAATCTATTTACATGATAATAGCTAGGAAGAAAGATTCCCTTTTGTCTTCTCATTAATACTGAGAATAAGGAAGGTGGGCTCAGTTAAACACCAATACAAGAAGGAAAACATGAGAATGGGTCTCGTGAATTTTGGTTTTCCAATCACCTTAGGAAGAAAAACAGAAACAAAAATTCAAAGTCCAATTTCTGCAAAAAAGTAAAGGTTGAAGGAGAATTGATGTCGTTGTTGGAAACAAAATTTAAAGCTATAAGATTTAATTTGGCAAGAAAACCAGAAAAATGTGTTCCTAATAAGTTATGCTAATGAGTCTAGATATTTTATCTCATGTGGAGATTCAGTGAATTTTTTCAACATCGGAGCTCCTTCCATCCCAATTCTCTTTTGTGTGTGTGTCACTGGGAAAAGACAAGTGTTTGAAAAGCTGAAAACTTTTGTATTCTCAGATATTTCTCCTAAACAGTATTAATGGAAAAGCCAATCTGAAATACTTCAAAAATGTAAAGACTTATACAGGGATGGAATTCAATAGAATTTCTAAACCCTACTGAAAAGTGAGGGGACTGAGATAAAAAGAAAAGAATAAATTACTCAAAATGCTCTTTACAAAAGCCTACACCAAAATTTACTCTAGATGAATGCTTTCTGACTTATAAGTGTAGTTTTCTTAGTAAAGAAAGAAACTCAACAAGGTAGACTATGGAACAATTGAAATACTTCCAATGTGGTTACTTCCTTTCTCAAGATTCCCACCTCAAAAGAAAATGTTCTCAGACGCCTGCGACACTATAGCAAAGGCAATTTGAGTGTTTTCCCACTAAAAGCCATTGGGTGGTTTCTGTGGATTTTAACAAAAAAAAATAATAATAAAGGGAGACAGTCCTAAGTGCTTTCAGACTAAAGCAGATAATAAAATATCAAGAGTCAGCTCCACCCTGCTGTGAAAAGATGATGGGGACTTTAACTTGAAGGTCACAAGGAACTTGGAAGCCAAGTAACCGAGGGGCCGACAGTCACAATGGGAGGAAATGGACCAAATTCTTGCGCGATTCTCTGAAGTTACTCTTTTGTTCTCACCTAGCTTTAGAAACTCTCTCTTCCGGGACTTAAAGCTGGAGTTAGAGGATGTTTTTACTTCAGAAACTCTCGCTAGGCCGCAGGCAGGACTGACATCTCCCCCGAAAGGAACCAGTCCTGCAGAGGGCGACACACCGGCGGTGAAGGCCTAGCTGTTCACACACCCAAAGCCCCCCGGAAATGCAATGTGAGCAAAAGGAGGGTGAAAAGAGAGAGAACAGAACCTCCTCAGTAATTTTTAAACCCTCCAAACGAAGCAGAAACTGCGATACCAATTTTTTTTTTCTAAGCACAATAATGGGCAAATGAGAACCACCCAGAAGTCCACCTTTATGTAAAACATCCTCGCCTCTTTCTCAGAGCGCTGCTCCCTCAGCGGCCAAAGGAGACTGTTTTCCACTCCTACAACAACACAAGAAGGGAAACGCGCGATCCCGGAGAGAAGCGGCCCTTCACACTTGTCTGCAGAAGAACGTCAACATGTCGGGTGCCCAGAAAAGGCCACCGGAAGAAGAGTTGGCAAGAAAGGGAGACGCCACGGCACACACGGTCCCGTGGAAGCGCCGCCTCGGAGCCGGGGTTGTGAAAGAACAAAATCCCAAGTCACACAGATGCGGAGCGTCCTAGAGGAGCGAAGACCAGCTCCAGAGCGTTGGTCTTCAGGGCCCAGGTGGCATGGTCTCCCCAACCCGCAGCTCTCTCGCAGGCGTTTTCCTGGCGAGGGGACAGTTACAATCCCAGCGATCCTCCCTCGGCAGCAGGCCCGAGGTCTGCTCCAGAAGCTCGCCGGGAAGAGGGGAGAACGAAGCCGGGCGGGCACCACCAAAGGCCCGGGCAAGAGGTCCGCAAAGGGCACAGTCGGAACCGGCGGCGCGGCTGCCCTTGGGTCGCACTCAAGGGGTCTTCCGGTCTTGTTTTTTGGAAAACTCGAATGAGCAAAAGAAGACCCGGCTCCAGTGACCGTGAGCTCACACACAGTGGTCCCGGAACAGAGTAGTTTGCGCTGTGAGGGCGCTGGCGGAAGCGGAACGGCAAAACCACACCCGAGCACGAGACGCGGAGGCGCCGGAGCGGGTTGGGCGTGGCCTCCTCCCGCGGCCCCCCCGGAAACCGGCCAGTCGGTCACCGAGGAGGAGCGGGAGGTGGGGTCCGCCCGCACCCGCCGCAGAAAGCTGGCCGGGAGTGATGAAAACCCCCGTGTTCCTGTCACTCTGACGAGTTGTAAACCTTCTACGCGAGGCCGTCCTCAGAGCCCTCTGTTCGGAGGAACTTGTAGTCGGTTCTCCCTCGAGAGTGTCTCTCCTACAGAGGGAGGCAAGGCTGGGCCGCCATTTTCCTAGTGGAGCCTCCTCCAGTCACCATGGGCAACTGTCGAGTATACTTCATTATCATGAAAGTTCTCTCAGGGAGAGAGAGAGAGAAATTCACACCCAGCCCCTAACAAATTCAAGGGGGAGAGGACATGAAATAGCACAAGGTGGGTAATAAAATTTAAAATAGGTTTTAGTGTAGAAATGTACCCTGTATGTAGAAATGTACCCACACTGATTACGGACCAGAGTGTATTTTCTAAGCCGGGAGGCTGCAGCTCTGGTGCTTTTTCCCTCTGGAATTTCAAAGAGAAAAGAAAATTGACCCTCGCTCTTCCATGCGTCAGTATAGAAAAGAGGAAAAGTGAACGTGGCCGTTTGCTGTGTGCAGAGTCGAGACCAAGACGGACGGGAGGGACGCTGGGTCCTGAGAAGGAAGCTCCCTGGGGCCCCGCAGCCCAGGCTAAGGGAAGAGGGGAGCCCAGGGTGAGAGGATCGGGGGAGTCAGGTGCCTGGGGAGCGGGGACCAGCTTCCCCTCTTCAGAAGCGATCGGCTAGGAGCTGGGGAAACTGGCAGCCCCGAAATCCACTCAGCCTGAAGAAGGGCCCCGGCGGGCTAGGCCGGCATAGGCAGGAACCCAACACTGAGCCAGATGATGAAGACAAGTCAGATTCGAAGGTGCAAGCGAGTAAGCCCCTCAGGAAGGGCCGTGCCAGAAAGGGTGGTTCTCTGTGGCTTCCACAGTCCTACCTTGGGGAGGGGTTGCCTTTGTGCCTTTGAACTTCAGACAAACAATAAATATGCTTTATGCAATATTTAAGGAACTCATGCTAAAATATATAGAGCCTCATTGTTCATGTGGGAATTTGGATTTCACTGGGGATCCTGCCTAAAAACGAAATCCAACCCTGCTGCCCGACTTAACTGCAGGAGGAGGAAGGGAGGGAAACCGGGCAAGCCTGGGGTCTGCTGAAGCTGAGCAGGGAGGTCTCTTCTCTCCACCCAGCTCCGGGCCCGAGTCAGGGCGTGGAGACCCAGGGCTGGCTGTGGGTGCTGCACTGGCCTGGGAAGAATATTATTAGCCTCAAAGACATCCTTGTTGAGGCCTCATAGTATCTTGAGCATGAAGATGGCTCATCCATCCCTGGAAAAGCAACTCACAGAGACTCCAAGAAACTCACGGGACGTAGCTCACAGGAAAAAGGCAACCGGAGAGATCAGCACACTGCAACTTTGCGATCCTTTTTAAAAGTTTTGAGGATCACCATCAAAAACAACTTTCAAAAACTCTTTTTTTTTGAAAAATGATTAGCCCATCTGACCTCAGAAAACTTCCCACCTTCAGTGCCTTCCGAAGAACCACAGCTGCCCATTTCTCCGAATGGTCCCTCACCGCTAGGACAGACCATTAAGGATTGCTCATTATTTCTGAAGGTTCTTGCTGGGCGAGAAACCTGAGCTAGCCTCTAATAAAAGCGAGAGGGAAAGGGTGAGAGCGCAGAGGTGACAGGATGCAGGTAATAACCTTTAAAAGCGGCATTATGTGGAAATGAGCCCTCGCCTCTGAGCACAGCAGAGGCTCTCCAGGAAGTACAGGTTCGGGGACATTTTCTAGATGAGAGTTTTGTTTTGCTTCTGAACTTCTCCCTCTAGATCTTTAAAATGGTGGGGGGAGCCCTTTTCTTCTCTTCTTAAGCTGGGAAGGGAACAAAAGAACACAAATTTTGGCTGTGATTGTTAAACCTGTCAATAGCGTGCACTTCAGAAAAGGACAGGAGCAGACTTTTTTTCACCGGCAACGCCTTTGCAATCACTCAGGGCAAAGGGCCCCCCACGCATCGGGGAGCGCGGGCGCCGGAGAAGAAAGCCCCTTGGGGGAACAGATCAACAGTCGGGAGGGTATTTTGTACTCCCTTTTCCTTCCGGACCTGGCATATTCAAGAAAGAAAACACAGAAGACAAAATGAGCTACGGGAACGATGCTGCATTTTCTTCATCCTGTGGTATCACACAGGCAGAGGACGGTCTTGCTGCGTCATGGGGCCTCTTCAGAAGGCCCTGGGACGAGTCCGGAAGAGAGATGGATTTCAAGGGTGTCGCTGGGACTCAGGAAGCCATAGTGGGTGCGGGGAGGGCGGGGACAGAGGGCCAGGCTGCAAAACCCGCACCCTATAGCTTTCCTGTCATCTGCAGACCTTTTTGACCTTGTTAGGCAAAAATAACCTTCAAAAGTTCGACTTTTAAAAAGCACTAGTCTAGTTACCTCTAAAATGTTTCTCCCCTAGCTACCAGGACCCGAGTATACCCACACCGCGCAGCGGGCCACCTCGCTCTTGCTAGAAGGGAAGCCAAGGCGTGCTCCGTATTCCTGCGGCCTCTGTGGGGAGAAAGCTGTGGCCCCCACTGATGAACCCAGCCAGAGGGGAGGATATGGATGAAACAGCACTGGGTAAATAATACAGTGGAAAATACGTTTCTGTGGAGAATGTGCCCTGTGGTTCTTTGACACATAACATCTCTGCTGTAGGGATAGGGTATAGTGTCTCAGCGCGGATTCTAATATGGTTCCTGCCACGTGTTTTCAAAGAAAATACAAGTAACTTACTTTTTCCAGTAATGGTTTGATTTGAGTAAAGATTATGGTGGACTTGGTGTCATGTTTCACTTCTGAAAAGGCCTGGGTGGACTTCATTCCAGAAATACCGCGGGGATCAGGCACCGTGGGGACCACGGACGGTAAGCAGGACCCTCAGGAGAGAGACAAGAGAAACAAGGGAGAGGAGAATGTTTCCGGGAGAAGAAAGGAGGAGAGAGGCGCCAGATGTCGCCTTGATGGCTGGTGGGAGTAGCTCCCAACACTGCTGAGTCAGGGGGACGGCACGGACCCTGGATATGGTGGGGTGAAAACAGCCTTTCCCTCCAGAACCTCCCTCCTCAATACCCACAAGTCCTGTCCAGCGACAAGATCTTCAGGCAGACCTCAGCAGATACCCCAGCAGAGCCCCCCATGTCCTCAGAGAACCACAGCCCAGCGCTCCGAGACAGGCAGGAGGGTGGCAAGTTCAAGCCCAGTCTGAGCGACTCAGTGAGGGCGTATCACAAGATAAAGAAGAAGAAAAGGGATGGAGATGTGTCTCCGCAGGAGAGCCCTGCATTCAGCCTCTGGTCCTGAAGGGGAAAAAAGGAAAGAAAGAGAAAGAGGAAACCGCAGGATTCTGGAATAAGAAAAAGCTGTTAGGGGAAATCTGAATAAACAGTGAAGTTTTTCTAATAATTAATTAAAATGCGTTCTGTACATGTACCAACTCCACACCAGGAATGTAAACATTATATACTACAAACAAGTATTAATAAAACCATAGTTAACATATCAAAAGTTAGTATGTCTTGAGCTATACCCAAACTGCCGTATTAAAATAACATGCTAATAACAGGGAAAACCAAGTACAGAATTTCTGGGAACTCTATATTACTTTACAATTTGTCCACAAATCTAAGACTAAAAACCCAAGGTCCTAGGTACCGTCTAATGGACTTCGCAAACTCCTTTCTCCTGAGAGATGTTTATGGGGAGGGGTGGGAGAGGGAGGTCTTTGCCTTGATTGCTTTGAACATCTCAAAACCTAGACTGACTCTAAGAACCTTCTGGAAGCCTGTGCTCCTCCCTGTTCTTTAAGACTGGATAGCACCACTCCTTTTTTTTTGTAGTTCAAGCTGGCCCTGAGCTCACTATGTAGCCCAGGCAAGCCTGAAACTCAGCAATCCTCCTGCCTCTGCTTCCCGAGTGCTAGGAGGACAGGTTTGAGCCACCATGCCCAGCATTTGGATGTGCGTGGTACTGACCGCTGGTGGGCATGAGCCACCACGGCTGGTATTGTTGTGTGCAGTTACTGGGGCTCGAACCAAGGAACTTGAGTTTGCTAGGCAGGTGCTGGAACAGCTGAGCTAAATCTCCAGCCTGATAACACCACTCTTGTAAGGTGTGAATAGGATCTTGCCTGAATCGGGACCTGGTACCGTCAGGACAGACGACCTGGGAGGGCCTGAACTGCACGAAGAGGTGAGACTTCTCCAATATCAGTGAGACTCTAAGACCAAGCTGAAGCCTTGGCCCTACACCCGAGCGTAGTCCCGGGGTCTCTTCTGGATGTCAAATATAAGATGTTGATCGCTTTTCATGGCATAGTTTTGAATACCAGAGACGATGACAGACAGAGCAACTCTAGGGGAGCAAAGAGCAAGAGAAGGGGCCAACGTGGCGCACACCCAGGGCTGGGTTCCTCCCCAGAGCCTCCCGGGAAGAGCCCTGGGCTGGCTGCCCTTTTCTGAGAAGAAGCTGGAGCCCACGGTAGCAAAAGGCAGGTGGCTGGAAGTACGGCGGGGAGGGGCTCTTTTCTCCTTTTTAGCAGGTGAGCGAGAGAGCTCGCGACAGACGTGCCCTTGAGGGGCCCACGCTGAGCACCGCGGCTCCTTCTGCCCTCAGGATCACTGAGAAAGCCTGGAGAGAATTCCCTAAGGTTCTCCGGGGCTTCCTGACTTCTGTTTGGGATAAAAGCCAAAGAGTGCCTTGGGTCTGATAAATGAAACTTTGATGAGCCGGGCGTGGTGGCTCACGCCTGTAATCCCAGCACTCGGGAGGCAGAGGCAGGAGGATTGCTGTGAGTTTGAGGCTTGCCTGGGCTACATAGTGAGCTCAGAGCCAGCCTGAACTACAAAGCAAGACCCTGTCTCAAAAAATTAAAAAAAACAAAAAACCTTTGATGGAATTGCAGTCCCCAGAGAGGGGCCAGGCGCTTCGGTCTGCCTGAGTTCAAGGTCACCTGGAAGCGAGGCGGAGCCCGTGGCCCAGCTTCACTCTCCTTCCGCAGAGCGGTCAGCTGCGAAAGCCGTGGCTTCGTGGCGGCTTCCAGGG
Source organism: Thryonomys swinderianus (assembly GCA_004025085.1). Classification (NCBI taxonomy): domain Eukaryota; kingdom Metazoa; phylum Chordata; class Mammalia; order Rodentia; family Thryonomyidae; genus Thryonomys; species Thryonomys swinderianus. The sequence goes on from PVIC010000165.1 coordinate 102,387, forward strand.
GGAGCTGGTCCAGGGTGCCGGTACTTCGTCTTGCTTTCTGCCTCCTCGCTTCTCCACTGTGGAGGCAGGACTCGGGGTGTTCCCAGGGCCTGGGGCGGGCCAGCTGTCGGCCTGGGACCCCAGCCTGCAGGGGGCGGCGCAGAACAGGGCTGGTCAAGGGAGGAGCGTGGAGAGACGCGAAGCCCAACATCTGGGTGAGCTCATGGGCCAGCCGCTGCCACCTGTCTCCAGGCTGGAAGGAGAAGCATGAACAGGCAAGTCCCGCAGCTCAGGGCTGTGGGGAACGTGACACACCCCGCCTCCATTAGCGGCAGAAGCCCAGAGCAGCCACGAACTTAGACTTTGTGTTTAAATCCTGCCTCTGCCCTCTGCCAGCAATCTGGCCCACTCTCTGGTCACTCTCTGGGCCTCAGGGGGTGAATATAAACCAGGAAGAATGCCAGGCCTCCTGCAAGGGGAGATAAAGAATCAAATGGCAGCAGGGTGTGAAACAGTGTTCCAAAGTGTGGCATCGCCTTCCTCATCCTCCCTCTCTGCCGTGGCCTTCCACATGGGCTGGCGGCAGGAGACCACCCCCTTCAGCTGGGTCGTCTGCCCCCGAGTGGTCAGTCTGCATCCGCACAGTTTCCCCAACACCCAAAACATTGTATGGTGCATACTAGGTGCTCATTAAAAGTCCATTACATGAATTTAATGAATGAAGATTAGTCTGACTCCCAAACATCGGCCGTTCCTCCACTCCTTCATGCAAAATCTCAAATACGATTCCTGTACAGAGATGTCCCCCACTTTCGCATGACTGCAGTCCCTGGGGAGAGGTTCCCCAAAGCACTAACAAAGGGTCAGCATCCCCAGGGTCCCAGGGCTGAGGTGGACTTGGGGAATTCAGTTAGACAGCTCTCCAGAAAATTCGCTTTCTGATTAATTCACAGCAGCTCTTTCCTTCCGCCCCCGTGAGCGGGATCAGTAATGATAGGACTGCTCCACTATTCTCACTGATTATAATCATATTTAAAAACCCTGATCTTTTTTTCAAACTCCATTTAATGTCAATTTGCATTCATCAAGGGCTTTTTTTCCCTCCTCCTTCTTTAAAGGGGTAGCTTTCTTTAAACGCCAAACAAGAATGTTAAAGGTAACAGGCGTTAGGTCTGACAGTATCTTGAGAAAGAAAAGGACTGGAAGGGTCCCTAATTTCCACCTGTGCTTCAGCTGAGGCTTTGCTGCCCATGGGAGGCCTGGGGTTCCCCGGGTGGAAGCGAGTCTGGCCATTTCTTTAAGGGAGTGTGGGCACATCCCCGAGCGCCCCCCAAGGTGGTCAGTGGGTTGTGCTGGGAAGGAGCCGTAAAATAGAAATGAAAACGGGACACTTTCCTGCAGTTCGGACGGAACCTTGCACCTTGTTCTGTGTAAATAATAACAGCAAGGCATTTTTACTACTGTTATTCCCGTGGCTCACCATGTTAACTGGAGAGTTCTTCGGTGGGTGAGAGCAGCAGAGCCGCAGCAACTGAACGGAAATGACAGGCAGGCAATACGGCCACCTGAGTGCACCCCAGAATCCGAGGTGTCAGGGGGGGCCTTGTTTTTGTGTTCAGTGGGGTCGGGTACATGGATTGGAAAACAGCATTTGGAGTCACAAGGCACAGGGAGACAAACGCGCCTATCTCCAAGCTGGTAAACAGCGATAGGGGTGTTTGGTAATAAGATTCCTGTAGAATTATCACTTGCTTTCTTTAAATAAACAACAAAGACATGTTTTCCCCCTAATTAGAATTTGAAAGTCGTGTCTTTTTTTTTTAATCTGACACTTTACTGTGTTGGGAATATAATAATAAAATTTTATCACCGTTGGAGAGACGCTCTCTTCAGTCATAACCAGAAACCGAAGCGGGTAAATGGTTCTTACAAAACAGCTCTGCTGGCCTGAGCAGTAACTGAAACTGTTCTAAGGAAAAAATATCCGGCTTTTCTTAAGTCCTGCTTGTACCTTACCTCACATGGCACAGCACGTGTGTCGCCCATCTCTGTTCCTTCTTCAGAGTAAAAAGAAGCTACTTTCTGCCTGGGGCACGTCGATAGTCTGCTAAGACTACAGTTTTTGGTTTTTCTTGTAGCCAAGCCTGACCGGGTAACTCAGTGCTGGCCAGAGAAGTGAGAGGAACTATCAATGGAATTTTCAAGGCATGCCCTGCAAGGAAAAGTGGGTACTTTGTCTTTCCTCTTTTCTCTTTTCTTTTGGCTAGAATTCAGTTCTAATGGCAGGAGCTGGAGCAGCCATTCTAGGCCACCAAAAAGGAAATGAAGAAGAGAGCAGAGTTTAAGAAGAAACCAGGGCGCAGACACCCAATTTAGCTGCAATCTGAGACCTGGTCCACTTATGGCAATGGTTATTTCTATATCTTTAATTAAGCCTGTGGTTCTTTTCAGTCTTCAGAAGAGAAATCCTGTCTTTATCATATTCAATATCATGATGATGAGAAATATCAGTGTGAGTCTAAACTTTAGAACTTAGTAGATTTGTCATGTCTGCTGATCACTGAGCACTAAGCCTTCAACCTTCTGTCGCATCCATATACTAACTGGACCGAGGATCAGGCCACAGGCCAAATCTCATCGCTCAGGGGCCTGTTTTGGTAAATGAAGTCTATTGGTGAGCGGCCATGCCTACTCATTTACATATAGGTCGCTTTCCCCCTACAGTATTGAGATTGAGCTATTGCCACAGCCAATGGCTGTCCAGCAAAGTCAAAAACTGTTACTGTCAGCCGAGCCCGAGCTCAAGTGGTACTGTGCCTTCTTTGGAAGCCCAAGGGCCCAATTCGATCCCCAGTACCGCAAAAAACAAAACAAAACAAAACAAAAAAACTGTTACTATCTGTTGTTTTATAGAATTAAATTACCAACCCCTGGTCTAGGTTATTCATTTCACAAAATGTGTTTAATTAGTTCCTTTTTCACTTAAATGAGATTATTTTTAAAAACAAACTCGCTACCGTCACCTGAGGCAGGAAGCGGTAATGCTTCCTGAGGCAGACACTGATCTGCCTGCCTGCCCTCACACCCCTCACGTTTTCTGTTGAGACCCTCCACACTGCTCTTCCCTGCAGCCCCGCGGTGGACTGCCCCGGGGGAGGCAGAAGACTGGGGCCTCCGTGTCATCTAAACCCAGAGCTGTTCACTAGGAACTGCTGAAGGCAAAGCCCTCGGAGCCTCGAGCTCTCCACAGAAGCAAGCGTCTCGCAGCTTGGCAGCGATCACCCCACCCACAGCATTCCAGCTCCAGGGGCACAAGCTCCTGGGGTCCCTGGTGAGAGACTTGACTGGCCACGTGAGCTCAGACTTCCTGTTCCCTGACCAGTTTGCAAATTTTTAGAAAATTTACTAAATCGTTATGCACCAGCTCTGAGACATTGATCCAAGCGTTCCTTATCATTGTTGGGTTCTGTATCTGTCCAATTGCCTACTTCCTAAAATGTCTTGTAACCCTAAATCAACACTGGCATCATGTAATCATTAATTTTATGTCAACTTGACTGGGCTATTAGGTGCCCAGTTATTTGCTTAACTGGTATTTGGGGTTAAACTGGTATTTTTTGTTATTTTTAAAAGTAAGCCACTTGTTTTTTAGAAGCTCCTGGAGGATGCTTTCTAAATTGCTACATGTGTCCCAAATAGAAGGTACAGTGGATAAGTTGGGGGAGAAGCCCTCATTCCTATTTCCTTTGCAATGTGATTTCCAGCATCTTCCATCAGAGGAGGGGCCAGTCTCCCCACACCTCCAATCTGCACTGGTGCTGCGATTGCCCTTGGCCAGTGGAATAAGAGAGAAAATGTGCTAATCCCACGCGTGGGCCTCCAGCAGCCTCCTGCTCCTCTCTGCTCCCCTCCACTGTGTGCTCTCCTTCCCTCCCCCTCCATCTCTTTCATGGGAGAGACATCTGCTTCCTCTGCTCCCGCCCCCTTGCTGGTGCCCACAGCATCCATTCTTGAGGGTACATCCTGGACTACCTAGTCCCCCACCGGCCCTGCAGCTGACTCCACAGCTGCCCAAGCCAGCCCAGGAAGCTAGCCAAGCCTGGCTCACGCCCAGAAAAACAGCCAGCTGGCTCAGGTCCACGAGCAATAAGAACAGTACTTACTGTTATGAACCACAGAGTTTGGGATATTTTGTTACACAGCAGTAGCTGCTGTCCATCACAGGTGAGCACTGTTAAGTGACACTGTGCCTACACGGTTCTCTTTGGTAGAAGATGTATTTGCATGTATATTTATGTTGATTAATACATATTTGTAATTATGATCCTTCTAGAATATCTATTTACAAATGACAATGTAAGCCTACTACACTGTGGGGTCTTCAACTCTATCAGTGTGTTGGACATGGGAAGCACAGCATTTATCAACCAGGATCTGAAGTCAGAACCCCTACATTTGTAGCTTTTGCTTGTCAGGGAGCCTCTGCAGTAAATCACTTAACTTCAATGCTTATTTTCTCATTTAAAAAAAAAATCACAGGATTTGTTTTTCTGTCATAAACTTTGTATTGAGCAGTACATGGTAAGTACCCCTTGGGATTAGCTAAGATGATCCCGCTTAATGGTCTTATCAGATAACAGAAACCAGTTATATCAGAACCGAGCAGTTAACATAGCTGAAAGTTGAGAATAAAAATGTTCATAATAAACTAGGTTAAAATGATGACTTTCTAAAATAAGTCAACAAATGTGGGATGTTTAAATAAAACAGATTTAGAAAAATATAGATCACTGCTCCCAAATATCCCTGTAGGATTGGATTATTATTTAAATAGTGGGTCTTTTTCTACCACTGCTTACCCTAAAGCTTAAAGCATATTCTCCCTCCACGTTCGGCTGAAGCTCGCTCCGCTCTCTGACTACAACATCTCGGTCTAGCAAGAGCCACGGGTCTCCCCTATGCCTTCCTGTTACTCAGCCGACGCTGTCTCCCGAGGAGTCTCAGTGATGAGAAGTTTTTTTTTCCCCTGAAGTTAGCTCTCAAAAGGGGAACTGCCTCATAGTCAAATCAACACAAAGTTTCCCAAGTTTTTGGGGAACTCTCCCAGGTACAGGACGGTTCTTACTTGTCATGGTTTGACTTCATGATATGTTGACCCCACAATGCTGCCCGGGGTGGTAAGCACTCAGTAGAGAGGCTTTTCCTTCTCGAACCTGGGTCTTTTCTGTGTGGTGCTACGTTCTTGCCGGATGCTGGGACGGGCATGGAGGAAGCTTCCAGTCAGCCCCACACACACCCCACTCCAACAGAACAATCGGTACTCTGCTGCAGGGCTAAGAAAGAACGTTCTACAGGTTAGGAGAACTCAAACCATTCTGGGTCTTAATGTTTTCAATTTAACGATGAGCTTATCAGGATATAACCCATTGTCAGTTGAGAAGCATCTGTACTTCATTTTGATACTATTTAGAAAGGAACATTAGACTGAAATGACGCCAATCAGTTCTGGTTTGAGTGACTCATAAACATCATCTGACAAAATTGGTTTTGAAAAAGGTGATGGGGAGGAGGGACCTTTAACACAAATTTAGTCATTATCCCTGGGCATTTGGGATACAATTATAAGCACTGGATGTTGTAAACAAATCTCTTAAAGACTGCTTTAAAGAGCAAAATAGAACATGTTTATTTTGTGGCTGTTGTGAATAGGTAGCTATTGGAGAGATGAAAGCCACTGTCGTAGTGTCATACGAATGGGCACTTATGGCTGTGGACGGATTTCTATGATGGCATTGTACTCAGACTCCAAAAGTACTAAATCTCAAAGAGCTGGGGTGAAAGTAAAATGCTGTTCTCTGAAAGCCCTATTAGATGACTCAAACCAGTGGCTCTACTGATGACAAAGACATTATCAAAGATGCGTGCTACGAGTTCAGCTGGAACTGCTTCGTGAAATGTGACAGAACACATCATGCCCCTGAACAAAAATTTTATGTAACGGGTGATTTAAAGGGACAGGCAGCTAGATTAATAAGTTCAGTATGATCAGTAGAAACTTGCCTCTTTCATCTACGTCTTTACATGTTTCAGGGTGGGCCCCAAACTTCTTTTAACCTTTGTATTGAAAAACATTTAGATTTCTTAAGCGATGCTGAATAGCTGCGTTTCCTGATTGACAGACAGGTAGCCAGCGGCTTGGGTTCTGGAGGGGGTGATGGCTCCTGGGGAGCCTTGGGGAGTAGAGAAGGGGAGTCAGACAAAGATATAGTTTCTGGGGAAGAAGTCTCAGCTAAAACTCATGGGAGTAATGGACTGTACCCCAAATTTGTTCCCATCCCAAAGCAAAATAGCTCAATGGCTCTGTGACACCACCAAAGGCCACCATCTCCCCAACATCCCCATGTGTGTGTCTGTGTATATATCGGGGTACAGTGTGTCCCTCTCAGCTCGGGGAAATCCTTTGGAGAAGGATACAGGCAAAGACCAAAAGCAGCCAGCATATGGGATAGAAGCAGGCAGATGCCTGGTCCCGGAGAGGGCCCAGCGAAGGCACTGCTGGCATCTTCTAGAACTCAGTCTCTTTCTAAATTGATGAGAATGGCGTCATTTGACCTCTTCCTTTCAGGAGGCAAGAGCGGGTTGAGATAAACATCTTTGTGCTCAGCACTCATCCCCTGGCTCAGCTCTCTTTCCAGGGACGGTCCTCCCTCTCTGGTGGGCATGTCCTCCCCGCCTGGCCAAGGACAGAGCCTCTCTGTATCAGTGCTGATACTGAGGTTTCAGCTAGAAGTCTCCCCTCCACTCATTTAAGGGGCGGGATCCAGACTGGGGCCACTGGGCCTCGCCATGAGTCTAGGGAAGCAGCAGCCTCGTAGAGAATCAACTGTAACTGAGTGAGGCACAGAGCTCAGCGACACGGGGCAAGTCCCTGGACGCAGCCAGAGCTAACTGGGTTTTGTTATGAACAAGCAAACTCTGTCTTTCTTGTGCTTGAACCTTTCTGAGTTTGACTTTATCCTCTTGCTACCAAGAATTGTGACCAGTACCAAAACATTTCCCCTAACTCTCAAAGAACCCTAACTCTGGGTTCTTTGTAGGCCCAAAGAACAAGCCAGGTAAACACCCAAGTGGCTCCTGGTCCCCAGAACCCTCCTGACCATATGAAACATGGGATTAAAGATCTTCCTAATGTCACTTAACAACAGACTTAAAATTCAAGGCCTTATCATCTGCTTCTGTCCCTGGACAGCCATCTCCTGTGTCTACTCTGGGAAGCAAATCATGACTTTGATGAAAGAAGCCAGTCTATTCTATAAAGAGGCATTTCCAGCTTGACATTGATTAATCTAGGTGCCCATTCTTCTCAGCAAACTAATAGAGAAATCATCATTTCCTTCCTTATCTAACTACACAGATGACTGCTTGGTGAGTCCTCAAATTTATTGGTGGCAAAACTGGAAGCAAAAAGAAATATGCCCTGTGTCCTCAGACGAATCAAGAGACTCCAGCTGTCAAGACCAAAGCAAGTCTGGCCAAGCTGGCTTTGGAAAATCTGGAGAGATGGAGGGGGAGTACACACAAGGAGAATGAAAAGCCAGCCCCGGGCCTTCAAGGGGCCTTCCAGAGCAAGCCAGGTTAAGAGCATTTCTCTGAGCTTTACGGCAGAGTTACTTAAAATCAACTGAAAATATTTCTCATTTTTAAATTAAAGAAACATTTATGCATTGAGTCTGTAATGAAATGTTACTTAAATGAATCAAATTAATTAAGCACAACAGAACACAAAAGACAGAAATTAGTAAGTGAAAATGGAGAGTATCTTTCCCCCAGCACTTAGCAGCATGCAGCATTCTGTCCTACTGGGCGAAAAAGAGGAAAAGAATCCACAAAAATAAAAAACCCTACAGACCTAGGAAGCAGTTTTACAAGGAAAATAATTACCTTCCTGTTGAAACATACAAAACCAATTTCTTTTGAACCATTAATCTGTGGATTTTTTTAAAAAAATCAATAACATTCTATTTAATCCATTTGAACAACGGCGAATGGGGATACATGGCTTTGGTCCTCAGCTGTAACGCTTTTTAGAATCACTGTAGCGAGTGATCCCTGCTGCGTTTCCTGTAAACTTGGAGAAGCTTTAGAGTCTCAACAGGACCCAAGGGAAACTGGGCAGAGGGAGTTGCCTGGCCCTTCGAGGAGCCCTGTCTTCTCCGCGGTGGATGCCAGGCAAATGGCCATGGAGTGCGCAGATGCCTGAGTGAACCCAGCCGACCCACCCAGGGCAAGGCGCTGTGGGGAAGCAGTTAGGTCCGTCCACGTGAGAGGAAGGCGCTAGGGCAGCTGCACGTGCCGCGGAAGGACCAAGAAAGCCCTGGCGAGGGCGGGGGTCCGAGGCCGCCCTAACGCTCTCCTCCTCCAGGGGGCGGTAGCACGAGGGCCTCCGGACGCAGGAGAAGCCACCGCTCACCTGCCCCTTGAAGGTTCAAAGGTGTCTGGTAACCGAGCTGAGAAGTCAGGTGAGCAGAACACACACCTGTCAGGAGGGGGCGCAGTCCCCGCGGCCAGAAAGGAGAAGCACCCAAGCCCACCCTCACATTGGCAGAGGCTTTCTGAAGACTGCTGGTGTGCGCACAGGAAGAGCAGGGGTCCCTCCCGTTCTTCTGGGGAGCGGGAGATCGTGTTCCCCCAATATTCATTCAGCCCCGAAAGAGCAGTAGCCACCCTGGTTTCACCATTAGCTCCAGTGGCCTAGATGGAGGCCCCCGCCTCCATGGTAGACCCCGAGAGACGCCGGGCAGTGCCCCCGCCCCGGCCGTGTGGGCTCCCGCGAGCTGGAGGCAGAGACCTCCAGCCACAGAGTTGGGGGGGGGGCGGTGTGTGTGCACGTGCGCGGGTTCGAGCCATCAGCAGCTAAGAACGGGCGGCTTCACGTAATGCAGCGCCCAGGCTGCTGGCTTCTCCGCAGAGATAAACAAGGAGCTGGTATCCTGCCACGCCGGGGCTAGAACTTACATGATGCTAAATACTGTTTCCAACCACACACACTTCCGGGTCAGTCTCATCGCCCCTCTCTGACGGACGGGGAAACCGAGGCCCGGCGCGGCGGCCGAACCCGGGACACAGGTGGCGCCCGGGCCCCCGCGCCCGCCCCCTCCCGCTCGGCTCCCGAGCCTTCGCGGCGCAGCGTGCTCCGCGCTCTGCGGAAACCGGCGAGTCCCGGGGGAGCGCGGCCCCCGAGGTAGAGGCCGGCAGCTCCCCGCGCCCCCGCGCTCCTCCGGGCTGCGGCATCTGGGGGCGTCCACGGAGACCGTGCGGGACACACGCGCCGGGGCTGCCAGTTAGCAGGGTCCCGGGGACCCCCCTAGGGCCCGGGGTGGGCGTCCGCGCCCGAGCCCGACCCTGGCCGGACCGCAGCCCTCCCCACTCCGTGCCTGCGCCCCTAAGCACGCACCCTGAGCCCTCGCGCAGGCGGGCAGCCCCGGCCCCAGACCCACAGCCGGGCAGCGGGCGGTCACGGGACCTGGGCAGGGGGCCTGATCATGGGACCCGGGCGGAGGACCCGAGTAGGGGGCCGGACATGGGACCCGGCCGGAGCATCCGAATAGGGGCCCGGACGTGGGACCCGGGCGGAGGACCAGGACAGGGGACCGGGAAGGGACTCCAGACAGGGGGCTGGAATGGGAAACAGGCAGGGGGCCTGGACTTGGGGACCGGACAGGGACCCGGGCAGAGGACCCGATTAGGGGGCCGAACAGGGGACCCAGGTAGGGGACCTGGATTTAAGACCCGGGCAGAGAATCCGGGCAGAGGGTCCGGGAAAGGGACTCGGACGCGGGCCCGAACAGGGGACCCAGGCAAGAGACTCGGCAGGGGGCTGGGCTAAGGGGTCAGACAGGGTGCTGGACGTGGGCCCGGGCAGGGGACTGGACAAGGGACCTAGGCCAGCACGGCTCTCTGGCTGCCGCGGTGCCGCCGGGTGCTTGCTGCGCGCAATATGCGCTAGGGGGCGCCCTTGAAGCTTGGAAGACAATTTCCCATCAAATCCAGAGTCATGCTTCGCTTTTTTTCCGGGTAATAAATTCACAGAGCTTGTTTTTTAACCCCCACCAGAGGTTAAAATAGTTTCATAAAAAGTTTTGGTAAATTCATGGCTAACTTTTTGAGGTTATGTGAGGTTGTTGTCAAAAAAATAGAAAGAAAGGAAAAGAGAAAAACAGCTTTTTTTTTTTTTTTTTTCTATCTCCGCTCATGTAAGACCCAGAGTCACGAAGCAGTGAGGGCGGGTGGGAGGGGGGCTTCGGGCTCGGTGTTTTTCCAGAACAGTCCTCCTCAAGGCTGGGGCCCCACCCGCCCCCCGGATGCCGTCAGCCGGGCCAGGGAGGTCGCGGGCGGCTGCCCAGCACCCCGACTGCACCCCGAGCTCTGGCGCAGCTGCGGCAGCGCGGCTGCTGCGCCTTCTAGACTTTTCCAAGGCTCGCAGCCCGCAAATGGGGGCGAGGGGCTTCAGGGGCTTCGGGGGCTCCTGTCTCCCCAGGCAGGAGGAAGTGAAGCAGTAGTTAGGGTTAAAAAGAATAAGAAGTTTATCAGATTGAAAAGAAAAAAGGCGAAAGGAAGCGGGAGGAAAATCAGCGCAGTTGAGGGAGGGGCGTCGCGCTTGAACTATGACTCAGACTCAAATGTACCGGCTTCATTTTTCAATCCGCTTTGAGCTAGGGGAGAAAAATAAGGAAATTATGGAAAATTGGGAAACAAACATCTCAGAGTGCTTTGCACCCGGGGGTGCTTAATGAACACTTAATAATTTCAACGCAAGTACTCAGAAAAACGGCTTTTGTCCGTTCCCCGCACGCCAGGTGCCTCGCAGCAAAAACAGAGCTCAATACGACTGAAAATGGTCGTTAATGTGTGTGTGTGGGGGGGGTACAAAAATCCCTTTTTCATGGCCCTGGAAGTTAAAGAAAAAAGTGAGCCAAAAAATATTTTTTTAAAAAGAGTTCTAGCAGAGGAAACATCTTGGAACCGAACTCGCGTTTCTTCTTCTAACGCCCGAACCCGGGCAGTTCTCTTAGGTAGGGGCGGGCCGCGCCCCACCCGACCCCCACCGGCCCCACTGAAAATCGGGGGGGAAACAGCGACAGGGAGCGCAGCCTGCAGAGCAGGAAGGTGTCTCTTGTCGGGGCCGGTGCTTCGCGCTCCCTGCCAGCGTGAGGGTTGGGGTGAAGGCGGAGGGGGGGGGGATCTGTCCGGAGGAAGACGGGAGGGGGGTGGCCTCGGGGCAGCACCCCGTTGCTAGGGAGGACTGAGAGGCAGAGGGGGGGCTCTCGGGGCCCACTGTCTTCTGAACGCCCGGGGCCAGGCCCGCCCCGGCGGGGGTAGCACGGGGTCCGCACAGCCCTAACCCGAGTGTCCCGAATGGCCTCTAACAAGCCCCGTTCCGCCGCTCTCTGCCTCGGCCTGAGGCTGTGCTCCTCTGACCTGTGAGAACTCAAAGCACCGTCCAGCTGAGGACCACGGTGACCACTGCACCACCAGTCCTCTGTGGCCCCCAGACGGGTGGCCGTTCACTGTCTGTGCGCCCCCATGGGGCAGGCCAGTCCTGGCCAAGAAGAGAACCGGAACCTCTGGCCCAAGAAACTAGTAAAGTCAGGACTCAAGCCAAGTCTTTAAATGCTCCAACAAGCCAGCTCCCTACCACCCCGGACCTCAAGGGAAACAGAGGAAAGGAACAGTTTGGGCTTCCTGAGGTCAGCCGAGGATGACGATGAACAAGACTCTGGGACATCTGGCTGCAGAAGGAGCAGTTTGTCCTATGGAAACAAATACAACAAAAACAGAATCATGTCCTCAAATTCTGGTTAGGACTTGGAGACCTTGCCTCTGTGATTAAAATGGAGATTAGCAAAGGGTTAGGCAGGTGCCAAAGACCTATTAGCATCAAAATGAAACTTTCTCCATGAAGTCAGAAGAGGCTTAGAAGGATTGAGGTGCGAATTGCCTTCTCATTATGCTTCTGTCACTGGAAGCTGGTGGTAATAACCTGAAATTATGTCTCCTCTAGGCTTGCCACTGCCCCACGCTGTCATTAACACCTTAGTTAGAATTACTTGGAAAGCCTCACCTGCCTTCAAAGCCCACGGGGCTTTACCCTCCCACAGACAGGTGCAGGTACAGGTTCAGGTGAGCCCCCCTCGTGAGCCCAGGAGGCCCGGCTTCACCTCCTGCGTTTTTAGCCTACTGGCTAGTGCACTTTACAATGGAAGGTTCTAGAACAAAACTCAGCTTTAATTTGTGGCGCCCTGCAGAAACCCCAATGGGAACTGTTTTGAAAAAAGTCTTTCAAAGCAAACTTTATACAGACGCTAGCGATTTAGGGGGTCTCTCCCTCCGTTCCTCCCTCCCCCCTCTCTGTCTCTGTTTCTGTATCTGTCCGTCTCTGTCTGTCTCAAGTAAACATATCTCAACGGTTCTCTAGATGATTCTTGGGGCGACCCCCCCCCAGCTGACCCTGGAATTAGTGTATGGCACAGAGGGCAGAACTGTGACGGGGTCGCCCCGTTTCTACAGGAATCTATCAGTGATTGCCAAAGGGAACGTTGGGCATTTTATATAAATAAATAAATAGTGGTTAAGTGCCGTGCGCCTGCATTTCCAGCACTTAGCGTGTTCGGCAAGAATTCGGCAAGCTGGGAGGGGGGGCTGGCTTCGCCCCCCGCCCGGCCCAGCCCAGCCCGCCTGCTGCCGCGGGGGCCGGATGGAGGGCCTTGGGCCGGCGTCGGAAGCGCGGCCGCCCGCCCGCCCTCCGCCCGCCGCCCGCCGGCTTTGTTCCTGTTTACGCCCGCCCGCGCTCTGCTCCGCTCCTCCGGGCGGCTTGTCAGGAGCGCTCATTTGGAAGCTTAATCATATCAGCGAGCTCACCGCATTGCATTTGTAATGACTTGTTTACCAGTCTGTGCCAGCTCCCCTCGCCAGACCCGCTCTCCAGAGGACGGGCCGCGTCGCGCGCCTCTCGGCCCCCTCCCGCTCCCCCGCACACTGCCTGGCACACAGCAGGCACCGGAAACGGCTTGTGCCTCTCGGGCTCGGTGACCTTGTCTACTTCCCAGAGGCGTCCCGCCCCCACCCGCGGGCCCCCAGGCCCCCTCTCCGGCTCAGTCTCTGGGTGTCGGGTCTGATGTTCGGGAGCGCACCCCTGGCCTCTGCATTAGGCCAGGCGTAAGTGGGGGGCAGCGGCTCGGGTTCACCCGACTGAGGCCCCTGCTTTGGGGAAAACGTGCCTCCTTTTCTCTGAGGGCTCAGGCAGGCGGCTCCGCCCCTCCCTCGGCGCAAAGAAGCCCCTGGCCTGGCCCACCCTCCTGGCTGGGTCAAGGACAGCCGCAGGACCAGCCAGACCAGGACACCACTCTGGGGACTTGGGTTAGGAAGACTGAGCAAGATCGCAGAGCACTGAAAGGTCAGGCAGGTTCAGAGCTGTCCAGAGACAGGGAAACTGAGGCATTGAGATCCAAAGCCATCCCCCCCCCATCCCTGTGATAGTCTCTGTTTTTCTTCCTTTTTTACTTCCTTGCTTCCTTCCTTCTCTGCTTGCTTTTTTTTTCCTGTCCAAGCAAATTTAAATTCAATCTCTTTCCTTCACAACCTAGGCCATGGTTCCTAACACAGGTATACAACATACAGACTTATACATTTCTGCCTCCAGTAGGATCGTTTCAAAGTAAGATAACCAGGGTATCTGTTTGGGAATAATAAAAGCTTTTAAAAAGCAACCCGGTATGATATTGGCAGTTACAGCTCTGTGAGCTTTCTCATTTCATCTCGGGGGGTCTAGACTGTGGCCCCAAATCCCACCCGAAAGCAGAAGGGTTGAGAAATCATCTCTCCAGCTTCTGTTTATAATGAGGAATGAAGATGCTGCTCATGCTGCTCAGCCCTGGCCGGAAGCTCACATATTACTGTTTGCTTCCTCCGGGTCCCCGGAGGCCTGAGCTCCTCGGAGCTCGCGGGAGGCGGCTGAGTAACGCCTGGGTTCAGCAGCCTGCAGATCAATTCATCTCTTTTGCAAATTGCTCACCAGGTCTAATGAATTGGCCGGGCACAGAGGAAGTCCTACGTGGCTTCGTGTCCTTTCCAGTGACAAGACTCTCCCAGAACAGGCTGGGACATCGTGCCTCTGCTGAGGAACAAATCTATTAATATTTGGAGAGAACATCAAATTGTGCCCAGTGGACTTAAAGTTTGGTCAAGAGAAACTCACTTTTCTGTAATCTAAAAAGGAAAATAGCCTCATCAACTACCCATGTTCTTTTTCTCCTGGATCTTGTCCATGGCTCCCACTGCAGGGTGGGAAGCCAGAGTCAGGGGGCTTCTGTCCGCTCTCACCAAAGGGCACCCCCTACCCACCTGGGGGGCCCAGAGACAGGGTCTGACCACACTGGGGAAGGGGCCGTGCGGTTGTTGGGAGATCAAGCCAAGGCAGGATTTGAAAGTTTCCATTCAAAATATGAAACCCAGCACTCAGAGACCCCAACGATTCTTCTTCCAGGTCTTCTGCAGAGACCCTCTGCTCTAGGGCCAAGGGGACACTGAATATGTCCAGGTGCAACAGGCAAGATAGAAACGCTGAAGTCACAGGTTGTTCTAGCCGGATAGCTCCATCCTTGTTCATGGATTGAGACGGACCCATGGGTGCCAGCAGAGGGACACGACAGCCTCTGGCTCAGGTGTTGGGCTGGGGGGGGGGGTCCAGCTGGGTGCGCCACTGTTGTATCATAATGCGTTGAAAGAAGCATTAGCTAAGACTGTGCATGTAATTAAGATGAACAATACCTTTTGGTTCCTCTAGGAAGATCTTCACTCATTTCTCCAAGGTCTTTGAAATAGGCTTCTCTGTGCCTCCCCAGCTGATGTGCCCTCCCTAGTCTGTGCCGCGCTTACGCCTGGAGGGGTCTTTGTGAAACTCAGATGGGAGAATCTGCCTCCTGCTCCAGCTCTGCCAATGGCCCCCGTTGTGCTCCAGGCGATCGGCTCCCACCAGCCTCCCGGGCCCCGCTGCCTCCTGCACAGTCACGGACTTGCAGCTGGGTCCCAGTCAGGGCCCCCAAGGTTTTAGAAATGCCTTCTTTGGACCAGGGATTTAGCTCAGTGGTTCTGGCGCCTGCTTCACAAGCGCAAGGTCTGGAGTTCTATCCCTGGTAACCACATACAACAATGTCCAGCGTGTTGACTCACACGCAGCAGCAGTCAGTACCACACACCACAGTGCCAGTCGTGGTGGCTCTAGCCTGTCATCCCAGCACTCGGGTGGCAGAGGCAGGAAGATTGCTAAGTTCGAGGCTTGCCTGGGCTCCATAATGAGTTCGGGGTCAGCCTGAACTACAAAGCGAGACCCTGTCTCAAGCAAAAAAAAAAAAAAAAAAAAAAGAAAAGAAATGCCCTCTTTGAAGGGCCTTGGGAAGCCCCATCCCATGAATATATTTAAGGCCCAGCTCTTCAGGAGCCAGAGAAGGCTGACAAAATACTACCTGTGGCCTCACTACTGCCTGTCTCTGCTGAATGTAGAGTCCCCATCTACACGAGTCCAAGCCTCACGAAAGCCGGATAATCACTAGAGTACACAGCACAGACGGTGAGGGTCCCGTGGCCCGAGGAAGGCGGAGCCAGGCCCCAGGGAAGTCTCCACCAGGGGAGAGGGAGCCGCGAGCAGAGCTGCAGGGGCCTGAACCGCATGCTGCCCACGCTCTGCTCTTTGCTAGGGTGGGAAGAGCCTGGCCCAGGCTCTCGGGAGCCTGTGCCACTTCTCCAGTGCTTCCAAACCTCCCCAGCGGAGGGGAGACTGGAGCTCACCGACTTGGATTCACAACAGGTTCTGGCTAGAATTCGTTCACCAAAATAGACTGTTTACAGTGCTTTGATCTTTGTAACATTCTCTTTAATGGTATGCATGTGGGCTTTCCGCTTTCTGGATAATGATACACGGTTTCTTGTTAAAATAAATGTGTCTTAGGTATTTCTGTAAGTGACCCTCCAGGAAAGGTTGGGTGGATAATCACATAGGTAAATAATCATGGAGAGGCCAGGAATTTCTGAAGAGGGTACACGAATGATTTCAACTGAGGAAACACTGCTGACCACCAGATCGGTCATCTAGATAACACCAGGCAAGTCACAGGACAACAGGCGGAGCCTCAGTTTCTCCATCTGGGAGAGGAGATGAGTTGCCCGCTGTGAGTCTGCTCCCGAAATCAGAGGTACTTGGGGTGCCTGAGTGCCGAGAGGGTTTTCTGAAATCTCCCTTGGAAACGTGGTCCTGAGCCTCACTGTGTTTACCGTTGCAAGCCGTGCCAGCTACAGGAAATTGCAAAACCATAAACTCAATGTCGTTCTTATCGTTCAATAAAACACTCCCTCAATCAATATGACTTCAGATGTGTCATCCGGGCGCAGGGCCACACTCAGCTCCTCTTGAGCAGTCCAATTTTAGTCTGTGTACCAGGAGAAGCAGCACGACATCCAATGTGCCCAGCAAAAGCCCAAATAATTAACCTCAACCACATCAATGTTCTCTGTTCAGCTCCACAAAATGCGTTTCTAAGGAAATACATCAGAGCACACTTTATACCCTGGAATGTTTTAAAGTACCCCAACATCCAAGCAAATAGAACCCGCCTCAGCTAATGGAATAAGTAAATCCTTTTAGTACAAGGGGTTTCAATAATAATAACAACAATCATTTTTAAAAAGAGCTGATATGACATCAGCCAGAAAGAGATGGGCCTATGAACACCAAACAGGGCCAGTCTAATCATGAGCTCCTTTCTGCAGTTCAGGGTCAATCGCTGTGCTCTTAGGAGAATTGCACGGAGGCCATGTGCACAGGGTTCAGCTCAGGGAGAAGAGGATGTCCCGCTCGAGGCACACACTTTAGTGATGCCATGTCCGTCCCCACATGCGGAATGCAAAAGTGTTCATTTCGGAGAAGGGACCTCATCAGAAAAAAAACCCTTCAGGAATTATGTAACTAATGACAACAAAAGAAAACCAAGAGCGGCTCCAGCTCCGGTGGTGTTGAGCCTCTGTGTGGACCCTGGGGACCTTCAGTTGCTGTTTCTAATAGAAAATAACACGAGAGCTCGGACGTGACCTGTGCGCAGTCCGCCCACGCACCTGCACGCAAAGGCACCCGCAGAGTTCCTCCCCTAACCGAAGCCGCGTGGGAGGGGGAGGGAGCACTGTCAGAGCAAGGTCTGCCGGGAATATCGAGACCTAGGAAGCGTGGTCCTCAGAGCACCGTACCAGCTGACTAAAGGGCACAAAGCACAGTTTTCCGGTGGGAAGTCAGCCACTCCCAGTTGGCTCCCAAGCTGGTAGGAGAAGGCCTAGGTGATCCAGGTGAGGCCGCAGCACCGCATCTAATCAAGGCCGACTTTGGAGGCTGACCCGACCCATGAAGACACAGCTCCATTATCTTGCTTAATCCCCTCACGCGAAACAACCCATTAAGATGTCACAGCCGTTTTAGAGGCTTAATGCTAAAACCAAATGGCACACAACACACAGGAAAGCAGGGACACTTGAGGATTTCTCACACCCTCTTCTGTGGGAGGATTTGGTGTTTATCTTCAAAGCAGCCTGGATGGATGGATGGATGGCCTTTTCGCTGCCCTCCTTTTATCTCGGCAGTCCTCAAACATATTGTGTGTGAACATCGCTCTTGGAGTTGTCGACACAAAGCACACCCTCAGGATGGATTCGCGGGATTGCCAAAGATAATTTTCACTCTCCCTGATTTTTGCCAGAGGGGCTAGCTTTGGAAATGAACCTACCTCGCTTGAAAGCATGGTCCCACTGCAGGGAAAGAGACCATTCCAGAATACAAGGTGCTGCCGTGACATCCTTACATTCACGGCTCTCCCCAGAGCTTTCAGACAAAGCCCAAGGTCGCCTCAGACGATCTGTAAAACAGATGAGGGAGATTCTATAAAGCTGAATCACATGACCGGTTCACTGCCATCTGAACCAGGCACCTTCCAGATTCTTCTATCATGGAGACAGCTCGAAAATGCAATCCGAAACCAAGCTTCCAGTTGGCTTCTTCCTCCTTGAAGATTTAGGAGCTGGCTTTTGATGATCCTTTTGGCTAATGATGAGCTCTGTGGAAGCTCACGACAAGAGTACTTAGGTTTGTTCAGTTGTTCACTCAACAAACACTGAGCTGCCAGCCCTGTGCTGGCACCCTGATGCAGAAGGAGCAGAGATGACCTGGGCTTAGTGAGCAGAGCCGTCCTCACTGAGACGGACTGATGTTCATGGGCATTAACATTTCACAGTAAGCAAGAGAGAGTAAGCGACTCTGATGACTTCTCTTGAGAAACAATTTTGAAAGGAAAAGCTGTGAAAATAATTTGCAGGGTGTGCAAAGATTAAAACAGAAATAAAATTTCAATTCAGAGGTTATAATGGCAAACTATGAGCGAATTGTTAAAGACAATAAGTGGTAACTAAGTGTTATTGGGGACAGAATACTTTTCCACAAAATTGCAGGGTGAACTAATGGGCTTCCTCGATTTTTCATTTACTTTCTATCTTTGGTTGTCTAATTAGGTACCCCAGGCTGGCTTCGAATTCAGAGTTATCCTCCTGCCTCAACTTCTCAAGAACTATGATCAGGTGTGTGCAACCATGCCCAGCCTCCATTTATTTTCATAGCAAGATCATCAAGAGTTTTTGTTTCTCCCCAAAACATACAACGCATTATAAAACTCCATCTCTACTTTCTACCTCCCAGTACTGGGGATTGAACCCAGGGCCTTTTTGCACTGTGCTTATACCCAAACTCTCCACCCTTTTTTTTTTTTTTTTTTTTTTGAGACAGTGTCTTGCTAAGTTGCTAACTGGCCCAAGCTGGGTTTGAACTTGTGATACTCCTGCCTCAGCCTCCCAGAATGCTGGGGTTACACGTATAGGCTGCTGTACCCAGCTTTTAGAGGTTCCTTATGCTTCCTATATCCGTCATTCTCTGAGAATTCCTACCCTTGTCAGATGTTTCTCCTTAACTTGTCACATGGGCTGACTCCACCAATGAGAAGACACCTAGAACCACAGATGGAACTAAACCCCAGACTACACTTCTTCTCATACATACACACCTATGCATTTGTGCATTAATGATGAGAGATTAGCCATCATAACTAAGAAGCAAATGGAATGATTGTAACAATGTACTATGATAAAAGTTACTGAAACTTATGATTTATTTCAGAAATGTTCTGCTTCATATTTGCAGACCATGGTTGATGGTAGGTGACCCAAACAGTAAAACTATGGAAAAGGAGACAATACTGTGTATTACACTGTGAGATTCAACTGAAGACCATGAATGGGTGTTAGAATGAGAGAGGAAGAGAGAGACAGAGACAGAAGAGAGAGAGAGAGAGAGAGAGAGAGAGAGAGAGAGAGAGAGAGAGAGAGAGGAAGAGGGGGAAGAGAGATAGACAGAGAGGAGAGAGAGAGACACAGAGGAGAATGGGAGAGGAAAGAGAGAAAGAGAAACAGAGGAAAGAGAAACAGAGAGAAAGGGGAGAGAGGAAAGAGAAAGAAAGAGAAAGAGAAAAAGAAAGAAAAGGAAAGAAAGAAAGAGAAGAGAGAGCGACAGAGAGGGGGAGAAAGAGACAAATGGAAAGCGAGTGAGAGAGGGGGAAAGAGACAGAGACAGAGAGGAGAGAGACAGAAAGAGGGAGTGAAGAAAGACAGACTGAGAGGAGAGAAGGGAGGAAGAAGAGAGGAAAGAGAAAAAGGAGAGAAACAAAGAGACAGAAACAGAGAGGAAAGAGAGACAAAGAGAAGAGAAAGAGAGAAAGGAAAGAGAAGGAAGAGTGAGAGAAAGAAAGAGGGAGAGAGACCTGGAGTATGAATTTGCCAGCAGCTGGTCTCTAAGGGAGGATTCTCATGTGCCCCTCGGTGGGTCGGCCTCCCCACCGGGGCCCCCAGACATATCACTGACACCACAGGGACACACTTGCTTTCCCCGGGACCCTGAAGGACTTGCTGCCCAAGAGCCAATCCCTTCACCCTCCACCCCCAACACACACACACACAGACACACACACACACGGCCTGATCCTCAAGCGAATTAGGAGAGGACAGACATTCTTTACTACGCAACAGTCCTGCCCCTTCATGGTCACACTTAACCTGGTGTCCCTGAGTCCACTCTACCTCACAGCCACACAGGGCGTTCCCTTCCCAGCACCAACAGCCGCGCCTGCTGGAGGTCTGGCTGAGACGGACTACTGGGTTTAAGAAACCAAGACTTAGTTCAGGAAAACAAGACTTAGATCTCAGGAGAGTTTCACAGGCTCTAATCAAAGTAAAAATCTTATAATTTAGGTCTTTATCCTTCCTAACTTCTCTGGCCTTCTGCTTGCAGATGACTTCACCACCAAGCCATCTGTTAATTTGAGTGATTAGTCCCAAGCTATTGGAATAGAGAAATTAAACATCTCTTTAAAAATATTTTTTAAAAAAACATCCTCTCTCTCATCTTCCTAAGTTATTGACAGGAAGACTATCCAAAAAATAAAGGAGATAAAAAATAAGTTATAGTGTATTTCAGCCCTTGGACACAGGTATTGTTGGCCACTCTGGTCACGGATTCCTAGAGGGCTTCAGGAACTAGGACTTGTGCTTTGCCGTCTCTCACCTTGCATGCCCGTCCCTCAGGGCACGAGCAGTCTCTCTGTCGGACCCCACCCAGTTCTCCCAAGTCACTGCCTCTCAGCCCACCCAAAACGGATTGCCCTGTCTTTGTCTTGACATGGGAAACAAGTATTCCTCTCTTGCCCCCCCAAACTCCACAGTCAAGGCATACTTAGATGTACACACACACACACACACACAGACTACGAGCTCTGATCTCTCCAGAATCTTCCACATCAAAGGAGAATCAAAGTAGTCATATGTAAGTGGTGGACCACCGAGGCCCGGGGTTGGTTTCCTTTGCAGTAGAGCATTTTATCTTCCGACACCCAACACTCTCCAAGCGCCCGCCGCTCAGCTGTGAAATACTGACACTGCAGAGCGGCGGTGATGACATTTCCTTGCCCCTTTGAGTTCCGGGTGGTTTTTAATTTGATGCACTCTTTCGCCTTCTGACTGCAGGGTGTCTGTCATGATCCGTCGACTCCAGTGGGCTGGGCTGCCTGGCCAGCGTTCCCTGATCCCTTGGCGACACGTCAACAGGGAATGTGTGGTGATTAATATTCCCTGGGCCAGTGCATCAACCGCACCCCAGGCTCACACCTGCCCTTCGGAGGGATCCTCTGTGTTCTTCCTAATTGCTGGGGCAGAGGCCTTTGTAAGCGGGCAACAAGGGCCCGGGCTGTGCTCAACTTGCTGCTCAAATAAGAAACATGAAAGCGCAGACATGTGTCCCCGCTGCAGGTGTTGCTCCAGTACTGCTACCCGCGCGGGTGGCGGGAGAGCTTCCAGCAGGGACTTGACCCAGGCAGTGCCTCTTGTTGCTCAGTTCTAGCTCGGGTTGGTTTTTTCCTGTTTGAGATCATCTTACTCACTCTCCAGCCCCAACCCCTTTGCTCTTGGGACTGTAGTGAGACAAAGCCATGAAATGCTGACGTTGAGACAAGAAATGCATGGAAAAGCTGAATTTCTGCCAATCGCAGGATCTCTGGGCCTCCTCCCTTGTCCTGAGGGGGTGTCCCTGAGACTGAGAGGCTTCAAAGGGAAGGACAGATACAAAGGACGTTGACAGTCACGGCCACTCCTGTGGTTGCTCTGCTGACCCTGGGGTCACTGGGCCACGTGCTCAAGCCACGTAGCTCCACAAGACAGGAAGGGCCGGCACAGAGAGGTGACTCCAACCCAGAGAGGAAGTCCCTCACTCTGAGCCCTGACAAAGACACACCCCACAGGGCTAGGTCTCACATCCGACTGACAGGACCCACACGGTCGCACACAGGCCCCTTGCACACCCAGCCAGCCGGGCACTCCGCAGCTTCAGTCGGAACCTACCTGTGGTCTCACAGTATGCTTTCACCAAGCATGGAGCGTGTTCAGCCAGACTGTGTGTATGATTTTATTTTTAGGATTAAGGTTCAAAATTAAATTCTTTGCAAAAACTCAAACACTCAAAACTGTGTAATGTGCAACATTTTACATAGAATATCCATGTGAGCTGCTACCATTTTCATATAGAAACAGACTTTTTTTTTTTTTTTTTTTAGTACCAGAAACTCAACTCAGTGTCTCCTCTGTGATCTACATTACCAACGCCTTGCATTTTTGCTCTTTACGATCACTTCCATTGGCTCAGCTAGGAGAGGCATTCTCAAGGATCCTGGATCATGGCCTCCAAACCCTAAACTCACAGAACCCGTGGAAATGACTTACTTGGCCAGAGGCTCTGTCTGTATGAGTGACTCACTCCAGAGTCTCAAGATAAGACGAACTAAAGCCAATGACAAATGTCCATCAAGGAGAAAGACAAGGGTCACTTGACCTGCAGACCAGAGGAGAGGAGGCTGCATGGAGACAGGGCCAGAGACCAGAATGATGTGCCACAAGGAGCTGGAAGAGGAGGGAAGGGTGCTCTGTCACAGCCCACGGGTGCTGCCCTCCCGCGTGGGGCTCCCGTGCCCCAGTCACGTCCCCAACTTCTCACCCTCCAGGTGGTCTGAGTTATGTCTTGCACTTCGGAGAGTACCAGGCTGGCCATGGGGTGCAAGCTGGAGAGGCTGTCAGGGAGAGGGAAAGGGGCACACAGCGGTCTAGAAAGCAGAAGCGACAGTGATGACACCCGCCACTGTCAGAGAAGGCCCAATGGCAAGAAGAGAACTGCACAGTACCCTTCCCGTAGGAGGCCTCTCGTGTCCTGATGGACAGACCTCATTCACTTATGAGATGCCCTATTTGGGGTATGTCACCAAGCAAAGCCCACTGGGAAATTCCACTGGATAAAGACCACTGTAGTACAGAGAGGAGTGATGACCACAGGAGGCAGAGAAAGAGCAGACCTGGGTCCCTAAACATATTGCTGCCCATATTTCATCCCACTGTTCACCACCGATCCCCCACGGCTTTCAACCATTGGTCTCCATAAGCAAAAACAATATTTTGCTTTCTACAATGTGTCATCCAGTTTCAAGAAAAAAATACCTGTCTTGGTTTAAATTCTCTCTGAATAATAAAATGCTACTCCTTTTCCTCCAGAGAGGAGTTTGAGTATTATGGGGCAGAGATGGGGGCACTGAAGGGTAAGTAAGGTGAGCAAGTGCCATCTACCTAGAGGGGCACAGGAGCCACTTAAGGTGGAAGAAAAGGTACCTACCCACGTGCTCCCTCGGGACCAAAACCTCAGCCATTAGACAGAGCCCCGTGTCAGCCTCTGACCAGACAATGAGCCACACAAGGAAGGTAATTTGGCCAGCTAGGGTCCTGCCGCCTCTCCCAGAAAGTCTTCGTTCCTCGGGGTCAACGCTGACCCAAACAAGGCCAAGGCGTCCCATTACAGGTGGGGGAGGGGGAGAAGAGCGGAGGTGGAGGGCCAGAGAAGGTAAGTGATTTGCCCTGGTCGCTCAGCACTGCAGCCTGAGCGTCTCTTCTCCGGGAAGCAGAGAGCCCCCAGAAGAGTCCAAGCTTTCACGGCAGAGTAGCTTGAAGAGGATCAGGTAAGCCGGGGACCCATGTTGCTCAAACACGTCTGCCTGCGTGGGCTCCCGCACCACCCCGACTCCCAGGCCTTGGCCATGGTGCGGCAGGAAGAACCCACCAAACTTTCCTCCTCGAGATGGTGAAGGGGGCGCCGTGTTCTCCCGAGGTTCCCGGGGGGATCTCACCGCCGGGGACCAGGCCGGGGCCGAGTGTGAGGCGCTCTGCCTCCTCACTGCTGCCCTCTCTGTGGATTCGGAGTCCCGCGAACGGTCTCACAAGGACAACCTCGATCGGCACCCCCACGGCCCTTCTGGATCCGGGACGCTTCCTGTGGCTTCCGCCCTCGGTGTCCGGGCTGCGCGCTGGCGCTCCCACCCCCCCAGATTTGCTTTTAAAACCAGCCTTACCTGACACTCCCGGCGCCGCCTGTCCAGCTGCAGGAGCGGGGCGCCTTCTTCTTGGACCCCGGCTGGGCTTGCACAGCCTGCTGGCTCTCAGCTGAGCGCGGCTCTGCCAGAAAC
Source organism: Thryonomys swinderianus (assembly GCA_004025085.1). Lineage (NCBI taxonomy): Eukaryota > Metazoa > Chordata > Mammalia > Rodentia > Thryonomyidae > Thryonomys > Thryonomys swinderianus. The sequence continues at coordinate 126,551 of PVIC010000165.1, forward strand.
TCCCTTGGTACCTGCAGGGCAGTGAGGACGTGTGTGAGGATCAACCTGCCGGCACATGCCCAGGGCCTCCGCGCCCCACTGAGGGGCCGCAGGGCGCACTCGTGGCTGGACTCTACTTCAGAGCCCTCCCACCCTCAGGCTGCTCCCACCCCAGGCCGTGAGGGGAGCAGGAACATCTCGGGAGGTTGACACAGGGACCAAACGATTCTGTGCTGTAAGATACTTCTCAGGCGCTTAGTAAGAGCTTTAAAAAGTGACTGTGATGCAGTGTTAAACCACATGGCTGTCTGTCGCTACTTGCCAAACAGATCATCCAATAACACTTTCTGCAGTAACAACATGTTCTGTGATCTACATTTACGAATAATATAGCCACTAACTCACTGTAGCTACTGACCATTTGGAATGTTATTGGCATGTACGAGAAAATGAGCTTACATTTTATGTCATTCAATGAATTGAAAAGGGCACAGGTAGCAGTGGCCACCACAGTGGACAGAGAAGGTCTAGAGGGTTCCCTGGGGCAGTCCTCTGGTCCGGGGAGCTCCAAAGCGCTCACACTCCAAAGGGAGGGGTGACAAAGGCAGAGGAAGAAAAAGCTGGAGCTTTATCAAGTTATCCCTGTCAGACTTTCTCATCTGTAACCAGCAGTAGCGTAGGACGCACGTGGAATTCGCAGATGAGTGAAGATCCACTCCTCAGGGCTCAGGTCTGCGGCTCACGGCGACCAGCGAGCTGCTCTGATGTCCCCATTTTACAGGAAAGCAAAGGGAAATGGAGCGTAGCCGCCACGGGCCCGAGGCAGTTTTTCTCTTTCGGGGGGGACTGAGTCACAGAGCCAGAGCCTTCGCACTGAACTACATCTCCACAACCCTTTTTTGTATTTTGGGACAGGGTCTTGATAAGTTGCCCGGGTTGGATTTGAACTTAGTCCTTCTACCTCGGCCTCTCAAAATACAGAGACACTCCAGGCACTCACCACCTAAATGCTTTTAAAAGATATGTGTGTCTCTGCGGGCTGCTTAGTCAACTCAGGGGCTCCATTCCCTCACGAGCCTCAGTTTACAAGAACTCGCCTCCCGCGGTGACTGCTCAGAACCCTCTGGGAGGAGAGCGAGGCCCTGCTTGGCCTTCTCCTTCCTCCTTGGCGGGGGCGGCTGCCAGGATCCCGAGGCCACGTCTTGATCGCCAGAGCGCTCACAGAACTTTAGATAAGATCTGCAGAAGGCAGGATCCTGAGAGGCACTGACTCTTCCCGGCGGCAGGGAAGGAAAGTGGCTTTTTGCTCCCCTGTACCAGCGCCCACGCTTGGGGAAAGCTTGCCTGCCCTGTCTGCGACGGAGCTGTCATCCCCAGGGGCTCAGCTCAACTCTGAAGTCATCGGGGCCACAGTTCCCGGAAGAGCTGCCTGAGCCAGGGCAGGGAGCCGCAGGCCGCGAATCACACACTCCTGAACCGGTCGGGGCCCCGTGGGCCCGGGGAGAGTGATCTCAGCATGCAGAGACAAAGGGCGGAGACAGAGGTGCAGGCCGCGGGCAGAGCTCTCCTGCGTGGGCGTCACCTCTGCTCCCCAAATCGGCAGGTGATGCCGCTTGCTTGCAGGTGTTAAGAGAGGCACAGCTGGAAACACAAACTCCACTCAGTGGAAGTAACTGGAAGACCGCTAGGGGGGTCCTGGCCCTGAACTCAGCTCTCCTCAAGGGGAAACCTGGACACTGTGCCCTTGAGAGAGCCCGCGCGGACCTTGGCACTGTCTTCAAGTACTCTGCTTAGTCACCGCCAAGGTCCGTGTCTTCCTCTCCCAGCTGCCGTGTGTGCGGCTGGAATGCCGCCCGGATGGACAGGACCTGGGGACCCCTCCGCCGTCTCCCCCGGGCCGCTGGTGCGCCCCACCTCGGAGGACCCGGCCCTGCCTCCCCGTCGTAGCGGAGCCACTCGGCCTGCGCACCCCGAGCAGGTCCCCCTGCTCATGCCCCTGCGCGCGGTCTCTCACCGCCCCCCAAGAGCCCGCCGTCCACGCAGCACTCGGACAGGCTCTCGGCTCAGACTCCGCCCGCAGGAGCCTGGCGTCGGGTGTGCGGTGCCAGCGCTCCTTCTCAAAACACTCGCTCCGGCAGTGAGGCGCCCTCAACACGCACGTGCCTCTGCGCCCCCAGCGCCATGTTTGTGCCACTGTGTCGCAGGGAATTCATTCTTGTGCTCTCCTTAGTGTTGTGCGAGGCTAAGTTTTACAATCAGCCCAGGCTTTGTCTCGTTTGCTGCCCTGCAGGGTGATTTACGTTTTCATAAGAAGCTGACACTCGAGGCCTCGATTTTAGACCTGACGCCTAGCCTCCAGTACCGGCTTCTCATCTCTTTCGGCGGGTCACCGGCCTGCTCGGCCTAGCACAAGACCTTCGTCCCAGGTCTCACAGAGACGACTCCTACCCCGTCAGGCCATCAGCAACACCGGAAGGTTGGTCGGCACAAGTCCCGCGTTCTTCTAGGACGTGTTCACAGAAGCAGCTCACACAAAGAGGCAGGAGAAGCTGCGCTCTGAGCCTCGGCCCTGGCTGGAACCCACTGACCAACAAACCAAGAGTTCCGTGGGACAGGCCTCCAGGTTACCGGCCATCCTCCCGCGAGTCTCATTCTTCCTCTCCCCCTCTCTTGGCTTCGTAACAAAGCACAAAGTAGAGTGGAAGTACGCCCGGCGAAACCCCTGCACCCCTCAGCAGCGCCTGACACGGTATCAAAGCCCAGCCCCCGGACTTCAGCCATGTGCGGGGGCCACATGCGGCCACGTCCACGAGCTCGGGGCTGCTGACGCCCGCCACACTCCGTGAGGAGACGCCAGGCCCGAGGCTCAGACTGCGTGAGGAGGGACATCCTCGCCCACCCACTGAGCCCTGCTCCCAGGCAAGGTTTGTTCTCTCTGCTCTCCCTTGTTGGAAACTTCCTAGAACAAGTCCCCGCACATCTCATCTGTCCCACAGCACCGTACACAGCTTCAGATTAATCAGGAAAATCCAATTCCATGGTCCAGTGCCTGCTTGGGGCATGGTAGAAGTGTATTTTCCAAGCGCTCTGAGTTTCTTGCCTCTAGTTAATGTCAGGCCTATTAGGAATCTGAGGATGAATTTTCTTCATTTTTTTTCATTTCCACTCTGAAAATGGGTCCTGAATTTTCTAATCCCTCTGCTTTAACTCGTGTAGTTTCATTAATGAAAACATCCATTTTCAGTGCAGTGTGGTATTTGGAAATGGGAACAAACAAAGAGATGAATAAATCCGAATGGGAGACTCTGAAATAAACCCCCGAGTGTAAGTGAGAATGGAAAATGTCGCAGATAAGTGTGGGAAAGTAGACTTGTGCAAAACTCTGCAAGCCTTTTCTGTAAATTCCAGATCTACTGAGAGTTTATAGGTCATATACAACCATTCTATGTGTGTGTGTGCACACTTACAGTCTGATATGTATGCATATGTGTGTAGGTATATGAATATCTCCTTTAAAAATATACAACCATGCCAAACAAATGAGGGTGTATTAAAATAGATCAAGAGTCATATTTGACCCATGTTGCATAATTGCTTATATAATAAAAATAAATCTTTCCATATATGTGAACATATATTTATTCATATAAGAAGAAATCATAAGAGAATGTATTTGTATACTGTGACATCAGGAGACTGAGAGTAAGAAAAGATTTCTTAGACAAGAAGTAATAACCATAAGGGAAACATAAGCTGCATTTAAGAATATCAACTTCTTGGACCGGATATTTAGCTTCTGGCACCTGCCTTGCAAGCGCAAGATACTGAGTTTGATCCCTGGTAACCACATACAATGCTGGGCATGGTGAGTCATGCCCGCCAGGAATCAGTACCACATACCACAATGCTGGGCATGGTGCACACCTGTCATCCCAGCACTCGGGAGGCAGAGTCAGGAGGATTGCTGAGTTTGAGGCTTGTCTAGGCTACATAGTGAGCTCAGGGCCAGTCTGAACTACAAAGTGAGACCTTGTTTCAAAATAAATAAATAAATAAATAAAAGAATATCAACTTTTTACCTGGTGTGGTCCTGGCTTTTGGGGAGCATGGCTTGGACCAAAGGTTCAAGAACAGGCAACATAGCAAAGGCCCAACTCAAAAACAAAACAAAGACAAGCAAACAAAAATATAACTTCTTAATGACAAAAAACTCACAGTCAAATGTTAATGATTTAGACCTAGATGTCCCTCAAAGCCTCATGCACTCATAGGTGGTGCTCTTGAGAGGTGACTGCATCATGGGGGCATGATACTCATCAGTGTGTTAGTCCACTGATGACTTTATACTCAGTGTGATGTTGGCAGGTGAAGGCTGGTTGCAGGAGATGGCCTCAAAGACTACTTCAGCTTCTCATCTCCCTTGATCTGTCTGCTTCCCGTCACCATGCCATGGACTGTTTCTCCTCTGCCTCTCTAGCATGCCACCTTGGAGTCAACTGGCTGTGAACTGAAACTTCTACACACTGTGACGAGCCCAAGAAACCTTTCCTCCTTTAATCTGTGGGTGTCAGGTACCGTGTCTCAGCAATGAGAAAAGTAAGTCTGGCAGCAAGTTTAAAATAAGAATCCCATTTCCAACAGTGTGGTGAAGTAAATATTCAGATTGACCGTGACCATACTCAACCTTGTACTGAAAAATAAATTCAGATTATAAAACATTTTAAATATATTGATAACTTGGTTAGAAGGTAAGAAATAGAAGTCAGCCGGGCGTGGTGGCTCACGCCTGTAATCCCAGCACTCGGGAGGCAGAGACAGGAGGATTGCTGAGTTTGAGGCTTGCCTAGGCTACATAGTGAGCTCAGAGCCAGCCTGAACTACAGAGTGAGACCCTGTCTCAAAAAAAATAAAAAATAAATAAAGAAAGAAATAGAAGTCAAACACCAAGAAGAAACTGAAACCCAGAAAGGTAACATTGCTTTTTCTTTGAGGGTCACTTGCCAATCCATGTGGGCATAATTGCATATTTTCATGTTCCAGGGGGTTCAGGATTCAAAGTTCAGAAGTGTTGGAGCGAGAAGCAAATGGAAGGTCCAACCTTCACACGTGCAGAACGCTGAAACCTCAGAAGATCATGACCTCAACACCTGGGGACTGGAGGGAACTACTCCCTGCTCCCACCACTTGCACAAAGGACATAACAAACCACTCCCAACTCAACATTTATCACTGAATGAGGGGAGAGACCTTTTCCTGTTCACTTCATAACAATAACACAACTTTCTCTTGGGTTTGCAATCTGAATGTACAGGAAACAAGAAGCAAGGACAAACCTAAGGCCAAGGGCTTCATTTAAAGTGGCGTCTAGCAGAAGCAAGACAAATATTTACTGGAGAAATCCACTCAGCCCAACTCTCAAAGTTCCAGAAATGTCAGCTCACAGTCAGAAGCACTAACACAAATCAAGTCACCCCAGGTGAGAGATAACACATAAAACAGTGTCAGACTCACCAAGACTTCCTAAGTTAGCATTACTGGGTGCAAAATATTAAGCGTGGCTTTTCTAAAAACATAAAAATAAAAGTAAAGAGTATAATACAAAAATCACCAAGCATATTTGAAAAGTAATTAAATGGGACCTTTCAGAAATTTAAAAAAAAAAACCTTTCCATTAGCAATTACATTTCAAACTCAGTAGACCAATGAAATCAGAGCCACTGCAATACGCCAGGGCCTTCCAGTCTATGTGCAGAGTAGTAGCTGGGCAAAAGAAAGCATCTTCACAAGATCAGAAAAGAAGCCAGGAAGCTGTGAACCTGAGAGAGAAGAACAGAAATAAACTTTCCTCTGCTCTCCAGTGTTTCCAGACCCACTGCCATCTATGGACAAGACTACATTTTCTCCGCCTTTATACTTCTCCTTTATGGGTTTCCTTGATACTTTCATCAAAGTCAGTTGATCACACACCGATGGTCAATTACTGTATTCTCTCTCCAGTGACTTTGATCCATGTCAATGCAAAACCCACATTGTCTCGCATGCTGTATAGTAAGTCTTAAAGTCAGGTAGTTCAATAAAGACAGGGTGAGATTTGCATCAAGACATGCAAATACATCAACAAATGTCTCTGGAACAACTACATATCCATGGCAAAAACAGAAACTTTGATCCATTCATCTTACTATATATAAACTTTAGGTGAAATGTGTTGCAGACCTAAAATGTAAAACTTTAGAAGAAAACAAGAGAAAATCTTAGGAATGTGGTCAGGCATATGTTTTATGTGTATTGTGACACTAAAAACATAATCAATAAAAGAAAAAAATGTCATCAAAATTAAAATTTAAAAATAAATTTTATAAAAAATCAAAGATGTCTGCTCTTTAACAGAGACTATTAAGAGAATTAAAACACAAACCATACTGTAGAAGAAAATTTTTGCAAATTACATATCTGATAAAGACCTTATAACCAGAATACATGAAAAATTCTCAAAACTCAATAATAAGAAAATAATCCACCTTTTGCAACAGAAAAAGACTTAGATTTTTCACCAAAGAAGATACACAAATGGCAAAGAAGCCCAAGAGTATGTTCAATACCATCAGTTATTAGGGAAACACAAATTATAGGTATAATTGGAATTATAATGTAACCATAATGATATGCAAACTTCAGTTATTATGAGCTACTATATGGCCCTAGTAAAATGATTAAAACTAAGGAGAACTGACTGTGTCAAGTGTCATCCAGGATGTGGATAAACCGGTGTACTGCAGGAAAGATGGGAGTTGGCCAGTGTCTTAATAAGGAAGCAATACACCTATCACACAGGCCAGCCATTTCTCTCTGCATTTACCCAGATTAATTTTAGATGCAGGTCCACAGCAAGACTTAAATATGAATACTGATGGTAGTTTTAAAAATTTTTTCAGATCATGTTCATTAGAAATGGTGTGGTAATCATGGTATTTCTGTATGACTTATTCATATATACAAAAATAGATTCAATTACTCATTTAAAACTGGTTGCGATAAAGAACTTTCCTACCTGGTAATGTTTTTAACAGACTGTGCAAGTTCTAAACAGTAATTCTTTTTTGTACATAATAGGACATTTCTTCCTAGAAAAATAACATAACGTTTTTGATATTTAAGAAAAAAGAAATGGTGTGGTATTAGCATACAAAATAATTATGACAACTCTTCTAAAAAAATCTGTACTATTCCATTACAAAGTTGTCAACAATCAATTCCTCTACTGTTGGGATATAATCCATATGTACATATAGATAACATAAATAGATATAGGTATATTATGGTATTAATTGTGGTAAATATTGAAAATTGACATGTATTCAAAGTCTGTATCAATTTATCCTCCCACAGACAGTGTAACAGAGTTTTTCCCACATTTTCACCAAGTGGAAGTTATCACTCCTTGCACTGTCTCTTGTCTATGAGTTTAACCATCTCTCACATTTGTTTCAGAGTATTTTTTTCTATGCGTAAACTGTTGCTTGGATCATTTTTTTCCTGTTACACTTTTTATCCATTTAGAGATTATTTGGAACATTAGCATTCTTCGTGATATTATTATACAAATAGCAAGCATTACTCTTCTTGTTGTTTGACTTAGTTTATGGTACTCTGCCATGCAGAGTATCTATATTTAATGTTGTATCATTTATCACTCTTAAGTTTTGTGGGTTTTATGAAGCACTTGGAAGGAATTTTTGTCACATAAAAATTTCCATCATCTGGTTACTTTTTAAATGTATTTTTTTTTGCTGCTGATCTCTGATTGGTACTGATTTAAATCACTACAAAATATGAGTTTAATTTTCACCTTTTTTTTTCAGTTTTCTTAATAACATTCCAAAACCGAGGCAAACCAAAAGTCTGCCAACAAGAGAATGTATTAAAAACTCATGATGGATCTACCCAGTGGTACAGATTTATCAATAAAATATATGACTCATTGCCACACACAATAACATGGGTGAAACTCAAAATAATCATACCCACTGAACAGCTACCCCCAGAAAGGAAAAGACGTGCATATATTGTGTGATTCTCTTTCAGACAGATCTGAAAGAAGGAAGTTAATCGATAGGGACAGAAAGCACATCTTTGTGACCTGAGGGTGGAAGGGTGGAAGCGTAGGTAGGAGGAAGGAATTACCCAGGGAGGGGGAAAATCTTAGGGTGATAGTTTGCTACACTGTTAGTTTCTGAGATGAATGCATAGTCAAAACTTACTGAATTGTACATTTCTTTTGGTACAGAATACCAAACCCAGAGGTGTCCGCTGAGCTACATCCCCAGGCCTCTGTATTTTTTATTCTAAGATGGAGTCTCAACTAATTTGTACAGGCTAGCCTCAAATTTGTGATCCTCTTGCCTCAGCCTCCTATGTAGCTGGGATTATAGGCATGCACTATGGGCCCAGATAAATTGTATGTTTTAATGCATGCAGTGTATTAGATGAAATTAATAGTTTAATGACATCTCACAAAAATAACTTACTGGATTAAAAAAAACGAGTCAAATTTTAAAGATAGATGTGAACAAAGAGAAATAAGAAAATTAAAACAAAAGAGATGTGAAAGAGAGAAAAAGTCTCATGACTTGTGTATGTCCCCAAAGCCTCATGAGGTCATAGGTGGGGCTTTTTCAGAGGTGGCTCCATCTAGATTGGGTGATGCTGGATTGGTTCACGGGCAACACGAGGCTCACAGGCCTAGGAGAAGGGTGAGAGTGCTGCCCGCTCTGAGTAGCTGAATAAAATAAAAGGGGCAGAAGAACGCCTTCAATTCCCTCGCTGCTTTGCCTCTGCCTGTCCCCCAGGCAATGTTGCTCCTCTCCCACTTTGCCTGGGAGCCAGCCCGTTACGGACTGAAACTTCTACACAGTCAGCCACGTAACCCTTTTTGCCTTTATCTTTGGGCGTTGGGTACTTTAGCTCAGCCAGGACAGAAAAGAAACTAAGACAGAGTCTAAGGTACATTACTTCAGGGTTTTTAGAAAGAGGAGAGAGGATGAACGTATCAGGGACAATGTTTGAAGAATGATGGCTGATAATTTTCTGGGAGACATCAATCCACAAATCATAAAAGCCCAGTGGATTTATAATGGAATAAATAAAAAGTAATGTCCATCTACACACATCAAAGTAAAACTACAGAACACCAAAGATTAAAAGAAGATCTTAAAAGTGGCCAGAGATAAAAGACTTTTAAAAGACAGAGAAATAGATTAATAGGTGACTGTTCCATCACAAAATGGAAACCACAGGATTATGCAAAGACAGCTTTGATGTGCCCTGAGAAACGCTATCGGCTTGGGTTCATGTGCCCGGCAAAGATAGTCTTCAGCAACCATGAGGAAGTAAATATATTTTCAGACTAATAAAAATGAAAACAATTTTCTTCCCTAAAGAACATTTTTAATAATATGCTTTAGGCAGGAGAAAAAAATCCCAGAAAGAAGACTTGAAATAAATTTTAAAAACCTAACCCTAAGAAAAAAGAGAAAATAAAAAGATAAGATGCAGCAATCACATGGGTAAATAGAAATAAGTCAATTTCAAGAAAAAAGTAATATACCTGGAAAAACATTTGCAGTATTTACAACAGGGAGAGAATCCATACAAATGTAGACGATACACAGAATCCTACAAATTTGTCATTGAAAAGCCCAATGACAATGAACATTTGCAGGCACCGAGGGAATGGTAAGTCCACTCACAGGATGGGACGCTGCACAACAGATCAAGGGACACATTTCGCTAGAGGCTTCACATTGCGAAACCTTCAGAAGCACAGAAATGAGCTTCAACATCAAGCTGAAGAATGAGAAATTCAGCACGGTTACATATATATATGTGCATATATATTTTAAAGTCACAGCACAATATTATATAACACTGATGGATACACGGTTCTCTAATCAAACTATAAGAACATGGATTGAAATGATTTTTGCCAAGTATATACAACTATAGAATTATCTTTTAAATTTTATTTTAAAATATTATATATAACATGTAAGGTAATGCTTTATTTTAAGGACTCAGAAAAAAGGGTAACAAAATGCTAGTATGTTTAATTCTGCTTCATCATTTGCCAGGAGTTTGTTATATATTTTTCAAAACTTCCTTATATTTTTAAATTTTTTTTCAAAAAATAATAGGAAAAGAGAACAGATACTCCGATGCATGGATTTTAACACTCCTAAGTATAGACCCTTTGGGAAACCTCTGCTGTGGTATTTCAACAAAAATACCAACAAAATTTCAACAAAAACTAAGACAATTGAAGCAAAAAATGATACAAGAGGTAGGCTTCTTCCTTAAGGACACAACAAAAAGTTAGAGAATAGATACATGATTGGTGATATACAGACAGATTAATAGAAGATAGATGGTAGACTGATACAAAATAGATATGTAATTGATGATAGATGCTAGACAGATGCACATATGATAAATCAACAGGTAAATGATAGAAGATGGCTAGATAAACAATAAGTAGGTTATAGAAAGACGAGAGCTAAATAGATGAAGGAGGGAAGATGGATAGAAGATACAGACAGCCGGAGAGCTACAGTCAGAGGTGGGCAGTCTTCCTAGACAGGCCCAAATCCTGTGCCTCTGGACAGTGAATGGTGTGAGTAAGGCACAACCTACAGATGAATCCAGTCTAATCACCCGAGTCCTTAGAACTGAAGGAAGTGCAAATAATGGGAAGAGGGATGTGGAAAAGGGAGAATGGAAGGAAAAATGGAAACAAAGCTTCTGTAAAAATGCAGTGATTCTAGCACCAGAAAACTGATTCCATTTGAAGCTCCTTATCAAATCTTTGGAGCCTGCATGTGATAGAACCGGCGGCTCCCAGAAAATGTACCTTAAAGGAAACCCTCTCACTATACATCAGTATCACATCCCTTTACGAGCACCGCCTGGTCAAAGGCTGACTGGCAGCAATTGCATCCCAGCCGCAGGATAGAAAACACTGGTCACGGGAAGCTCAGGTCGCAGTCCCGCTGCTGCTGGCCGGGTGACTTGGGGAAGCCACGCGTGGCAGACACGCCAGAGTGAGCCCCGCCGCTCGGCTCTGACCTTTCTGGGGCTCTACGTTCTTGCAAGAAGAATGGCGCTAGCACTGTCTCCCTCTCAGGCTCCCGGAAAGAGCTGAAGATGCACACGATCACGTGCCACGTGCAGCGCCGGGACACAGCAAGCACTCCGCGGGGCCGGATCAGGATGCCGGGCCCTGCAGACAACCCACGACAGAGGGCAGGAGACTCCAGGTCCTCTCCAGCCTCGAGGGTCCTGAGCTCCGGGGAAGACTGAGGAAGCTGAGCCGCCCCCCACAGAACACCTGGACTTCGGAGCAAGTGGGCACGGGAGGAAGAGAAAGGCGAGGGCATCTAAGAAGGAGGGGCTCCAGGCCACCCGTGGCACGTGCACGCATCAGGGGCGGGAGCAGGGCCTGGAGAATGGGTGAGGCAGAGGCGGACTGGTCCCGCCGACCGGGAAAGTAGAGCGAGTCGCGAGGGCTGGACACAGGCGGGGCCGTGACAGGGGAGACTGCTGAAGGCCCTGCGCTTCGCCTTCACGTAGTAACACTCTGGGAGGGTTAGCAAGGGAGCGAGACGAGCATGGTGGAAGGAGGTGTGAAACCCGTGTGTCCTCCCATCTGTCATCGGTGTGTGTGCACAGGGACGCGTGGCAAGGAGACAGGCTCACACTTGTTCATTTTCATTACCCCCAAGGCCTGGCATCCTCAGGTATTTTAGGGTCTTCTATTTGCTTCTCTGTATTTTCCAGTTCTACAACGAATGTACACTGCTTACACAATTAAAAAGCAACAAACACCATGAATAATTAACATGTTCTCTTTAGGACTCAAATTGGATGGCCGTACTTTCAACTCAGTTATTTCAGACATTTACTGAACTGCTGGATTAGAAAGCTACCGGAGAAAAGCACGCAGACAATGGATTCCTACAGCGTGCGTTTGTGGGGAAGAATGCGGTCTGTCACTCACGCAATTACAGACCCTACAAAAACAAGGCCCCTCTCTCTCGAGCATGGAGAAGCCTCACGAGTCCTGGGTCAAGTCCTTGGGGTTGAATCAGGTCCAGTTTGCACTGCCCGAACCCGGGCATGAATGGAGAGGGTGGAGGTGGCCACGCATCCTACCTTTGGGGATTGAGTCTCAGTTTTCTCTGCTTGCTGCTCCCGCGGATCGACTTTGCCTTCCTGCGAGACGGGCCTTTCTTCCACTCTGGGTCCAACATCCAGTCCTGGCCCCTCATGCCCGAGACTGTGAGGCAGGAGAGCTGAAACGGTAGGCAGGTTACCCACAGACCGCTCAGCTCTTGGGGAAGGCGCATTCCTGCCGGTCTGCGGGGCTCAGGCACAGAAAGGGTGCAGTGACAAAGGGCCTGGGACCATAAGGCTCCGCCCAGGTGACTACAGGATGTTCAGTGGACCCTTGACTTAGGAGCTCACTTCCTTCTTAAATGTGGGCTGTAACCCAGGGTGGTCGGTGAAGGCTCAGGCTCCTCTACACAGCCTTTAAAGTCTCTCTCCTGCAAGCAGGCAGGTCTCGGTGTCCTCAGAGAGACGCTTGCCCCGGAGTTCTCTGTGAACCGCACACTGGAGAGGACGCTGTCATGTTCCTTCAAGAACTCTCTAAGGGTCAGATCTGTTTCTGAGACCATCTGGAGCCAAAAGCCATGGCCATTCGGGTTGCAACTGAAGATTCTTGTAAAGAATCTTGTAAGTTAAGACTAAAGTTCCAGTTACAACTCAAGTTGCTCATAGGTCAGACTGGTTATAATCTGCATGGGAGGCGCACGTGGCTGCCATACACCTGTCATTTCATCGCCAAATGGGAACCCTCTGGGTATTCACTACATTTCCTTTTTGCCTCTGCCCCTGGGAAACTCAGTGGTACTCTTGGGTCCGATGACGGTCATTATTTTCAAGCCTGTTATAATGACTGCCTCCTTTTACGAACTGTATTTTGTTCTTTCTCTTTTGGGCCTGGAGTCTATTACTCAATAAAAGTTTTTGCTTCTGTTACCAGGAAGCTCAGAGTTAAGTTTTACCTCTAGTTATGACAGGATGGGACAGTACCTCACCCAGAATCCACAGTACAATCATTATTTACCCTGAAACTTATTTTCCCTGGCTTCCTTTTGTTTGTGTTGACCGCCTTTGCTCTTTCCCTCCCTGGGCGTGGCGCCCCACGCTCCCTTGCGAGGAGGCTGAGACGGAACAGCCGCTACAGGAGGGGGCTTCCCGCGTGCTCTGTCGGCCCCACCCCGCGGACAGAGCTGGGTTACCTCGGGGGCCAGTGCCAGCCCTCCTCCTCCGCGGCCCGCGCCGGTGCCTCCTCTGTCGTTCTCGGGCTGGACAGCAGGACACCCGCGCCAGAGGCGGCCTTCCGGGAAGTGCAGAGCCGAGTAGGCGCAGCCGGTCTTCTGCTCCCCGGGCAGCGGCAGGCTGAGCCTCAGGCAACACCACGTGAGCTGGGGCTCGGCCCTCAGGGAGGGGAAGGGACTCTGGGCCCCGCTGCTCCCGGGAGTCCCTAGATCCGGGTGGCCCAGGGGCAAGGCCTGGGGGCTTGTGAGAGCCGTGAGGACTGAGCCAGGCTGGACGGAGCAGCAGGGATTGAGCTTCGCGGGAGGGCCCGGGGGGACATCCTCAGGGGACCCCCGCGGCCCCCAGCCAGGCGCGTGCAGCTTGCCCGCATCCCCCGAGGTCGGAGCTCCTGCCGAGGTGCCGCCCGGGCAGCGGGGGCTCACCGCGCGGGTCCCAGCCCCCTCGTCCTGCCCCACGAGCGCGTCACGCGTGCAGGCAGGTAGGGGGCAGCCTGTCTCCCGCGGGGCCGCTGCAGCTGAGCCAGGGGCCTCCCCGGAGGCCGGGCCGTGGGTGTCAGCCTCAGCCTGCTCTTCCCCTCCCACCTGGGTCTCGTTCCTGCCATCCCTTGGCCTGGGGCCGCAGGGTTCCGCCGGGCTGCCTTCTGCCTCCCCTGGGACTGGGTCTGGTGCTGAGCCGGGGGACCAAGGCATCCCGGGGTCCTTGGGGGGCCCAGCTGCGAAGAGAGAGGGTTGGCCTTGCGGGGACCCCGTGAGGACAGTTAGCGGAGAGGGGGTGTTGCCGTGAGGTAACCGGAGGAGGTACTTGGGGGGAAAGGTGCCTTCTACCCCTGCCCCGAGGACACCAGGAGCCTGAGACCGGGACTTTAGCTGGAAGTGCTCCCAGGGGCGCCCCATGGCATGGGACAGGGTGGGCTCCTTGCCCCCCGGCCCTGTGGAGGTGCTGGAGGGTGCCAGGTGACCGGCGTCCTGAGCTCTCTCGTGGGGCAGCCCTGCTGTCTCCGGGGCGTCAGTGTCGCTGTCCTGCCTCCGGGTGGCCCGAGACGCAGCCTGAGTGGAGCCGCCCGCGCTCTCCGTGCCCAGGGCCGCCGGCTGCCCCTGGAGGCTTAGCCCCTCCACCTTCAGCTTCTTCCTTTCTGAGGGGAGCTTGTCCTCTGCGGGGCGGGGCTCCCCAGAGTCACCCCCAGGCCGTCTCAGGACGGTGAAGGCCCGCGGACACGTCTCCCCACTCCCCCCGGGGCCGCCCGCTTCTAGCCGGAGGTCCGACACGGCCAGCCCGGGGCACCCTTGGCTGCCCCCCTGGAGGGGCCCGGGTGCTGGGGGCAGCTGTCGCCTCGGCTCCGGCTGCCCGTGTGGAGGAAGCCCGGGGCTTCTGCTGCCCAAACCAGAGGGCTCTCTGCTGCCAAGGGTGGGGGAGGACACCGCCCGAGCCACCCGGGGCCGGTCACGGGCGCCAGCTGTGGCCACTGCCCTTTGTTGAGGGCACTCGCTCTCTACGGAGCCCTCTGGAGCTGGCAGACTCCCACCAGACCCTGGCTTGGCCTCTCCAGAAATGTCCCCAAGGACGAGGGTCCCACTGTCCTGAGACAGGGCTGCACCCTGGGGCCCTGCTGCCGCTTTCTGGGGAGGAGGGTCCAGCTTTGTCCCATGGCCGGTCTGTCTGTCCGGTCCGGTCCGGTCCGGGGCTTTCTGCACTCGATGGCTGCTTTTCATTTTCTGGTAGAGTTTTTTGAACGTCTCGTTCCCGTACACCTGCCACTTCTCCTGGGAGAACATCTTGGGCTTCTTCCGGCTGCACTTCTTACTGGCCGCTCTACCCGGGCAGGCTGCTTCCTCCCCTGGGGCAATTCTCCTTCCATCCAGGTCCTCTCTGGGGGCCACGGGCTCCCCAGTGGGGGTACACGGCACGTCCTCCACGGCAGTCTGTCTCACCAGGGCCCGGGGGTGGCCACTGGGGACATGTGCCAGAGTTAGCCCGGAGTGGCCACCCTGTCGGGCTGGGGCCGGCCGGGGGCTCAGCAGCTTCCGCACCCTGGGCCACATGTCCTTCGGGTCTCGCGGCTCTGGCCACGCGGTAGACGCCTCAACAAAGGGCAGTGAGTTGCTCCTGGTGACAGGGACATACTCCACGGTGGTGGAGAGCTGAGTGGGCACGGAGTGGAAGAAGAGGGGCCGGGACTTGTCCGGAGCCGTGAGGGTGGCGCAGGCTGGGCTGAGGGCGGCCCTCCTGCGGCCGGGGTCCAGGGCCCGGATGTCAAAGTGGAAGGAGTCCTTGTACGTGTAGGGCATGGGCAGGTCGATGCTGCCCTGCTTGGACAGCACGGTCTTGCGGGGCCGCACGTGGTCCAGCTGGGGGTCGGCCACCACCGCCTGGTTGTGGGAGATGAGCTGAGTGATGCGCTCCTCCAGCCGCTTCTTCTCCAGCTCCGTGCTGGTCCCTGGTGCCGAGGGCTCTGCCCTGCTGCTTCCAGGGCCCAGGCCCAGGCCTCCCTCCCCCTCGGACTCTGCGCTGTGCTCCGACAGGCTGTGCAGGGGGCTGGAGGGCAGCGGCGGCTGCTCTGAGCTGTCTGAGCGGGACAGGTAGCCTGAGTCGGTGCTCTCGCACTTCCTCAGCGGGCCCTCAGGGGCCTTGGCCTCGCAGGGCTTCTCCGGAGATACCTCCTGGTGCCGCTGCGGAGAGCACGGCTTGAGTTCTGACAGCTTCCGCCAGGGCTGCGCGCTGGCCGGCGGGAGTCCGGGTGACACCGTCTGGGGGGAGCCCGTCGGGGATTCTCTGGGGGCAGGTCTGGACCTGAGGCGCGGAGCAACTTCCACCTTCATCTCTGGATTCTTGACCCCAAGGGCCAGAGGGGCACCTGGAGAAAGAGGCCTTCCCGGACCTCCGCCACCCGCTCTCTGGCTCCAGCTG
The DNA here is from genome assembly GCA_004025085.1 of Thryonomys swinderianus. NCBI lineage: Eukaryota > Metazoa > Chordata > Mammalia > Rodentia > Thryonomyidae > Thryonomys > Thryonomys swinderianus. The sequence goes on from PVIC010000165.1 coordinate 142,832, forward strand.
CCCCGCCTGCCTTCAGCCACAGAGGGCTCTCCAGCCGGGTCCCCCTCCTCCAAGATACTGCCCCCACCCACCTCCGACTCCAGGGACAGCCGGGAGTTGTTGAGATGCGTCTGCGTCCTCCTGTGCTTATACAGGTTGCTCTGGGTCTTAAAGGCAATGCCACAGGTGGCGCAGGGGAACGGCCTCTCACCCGTGTGGGACCGGATGTGCTTCTCCAAAACACTGGGCTTGAGGCAGTCACGGGCACAGTGTGGGCACAGGTATTTGCCGGCATTCCGCACCTTGCCTGGGCTGCCCAGCGTGGGCCCCAGGCCCGGGGACAGGACTGGCAGAGTGCCCACGATGTTCACTGTCAGGGCTGGGGCGGCTGCTTTGCCCACCTGTGTTGCTCCAGGCCCTTCAGGCTGCAACAGCGGGCTAAGGATGAAGGGCACGCTGCCCCCGTCCAGGCTGCCTGTGACCAGTGGGGCACGCGGCTGGAGGCCGCCGGGAGGCACCGTGTGATACAGTGGGATGGGGAGAGCTTTCAGAACCATGGTGGGGGGCAGGCTCTGCTCCACGGGCAGGATGATGGGGCCCAGGGTCAGGCGAGGAGAGGCCTGGCCACTTGGAGCACCTGGGAAGCCGGGTGCAGGAACTGGCTGGTCCCCCGCAGCCGGGGCAGGGCAGGTGGGTTCTGGAGCCTCCATGCCACATGGTCTGGACAGGCCAAGGTGTCAGGCGACCTGCAGGAGACAAGCACAGCTCAGCAGGGACGCCTTTTCTCTCCATCTGACCCCGCCCGTGGACCCAGACAGCCATCCCAAAGCAGGAAACAAGAAACCCAGACTTGACCCATTGCGCAGTGGGTACGGGAAAATAAGTATCACGCCCAAGCCTCCCCAAAGCCTGTCTTTTACTTACTCGGGTTCAAGACTGTTAAAATGGACAGGGGATCAGGCCCCTCCCACTCCGGGATTCTGAGTCTCTGAGGTTAGAGAAGAGCAACAGAAAAGGGAACTGATCGGGAGGTTTGCCGGGCTTAGCAAGCAAAAGCGCAGGTTTCCTGGCTACGTCTGCTTTCAGATAAACAACGCATAGTTGTTTTGATGTGTTGGGAGTATGTCCCTAATGGGGGAAGAGCTGCTCTTCGGTAAGGATCCTGCATGGGTCCTGCCAACACTAACATATCGTACATGACAAGCCTGACTGGGGACACTGCATTTCACTGGTGATTCTCCCAGAGCAGTACTTTCTCAGCTTTAGGACAAGGCTTAGGTTCCTGCTTAAGGGAGAGAGGCTGAGCCAAATTCTAGACATCATAAGAGGAAAATAAGACACAGCGGTAAACGTCGGCTCACTTCAGCCACCCTTTCCTTTTCCTTTCAAGAAACCCTCCAAATCCCGGCCCTGAGCAGCCAGGTGTCCAAGCGGCGCAGGAAGAAGCGGCGCTAGTGGGGTCGGTTCACACCACAGCAGCCTCCACGAAGCTGACTGTCAAGTTTCCAGGGATTTTGCAAGGCAGTTATTCAACACAGTCCCTGTTTCAAAGTTGAATTACACTCACTTCTAGCTAAGCAAGTTATATTAAAACCAAAGCTACCACAACTGGGTGTCTGGGCTGTAAAGAAGGAAGCTGTCTACTTCTCACCATGTGCCAAACTCGACTCGAAACTTATAAACCTAAATGACAGATCTAAAATTATACAACTCAGAGAAGAAGACATACAGTTAATTTTGGGATAAACTTTGATTTTAGCAGTAGGTTCTAACATATGATACCAGAAGCCTAAGCAGATAAAGAAAAAAAAACATTTTTATTTGATTTGATTCAAAATTAAAACTTTAGTGCCTCAGAGGACACTAGGGAGTGAAAAGATCCAGAATGGGAGAAAATATTGCAAACCATATATCTGATATAACCAGAATACATAAAGAACTTTTGTAATTCAAGACAAAAGAACAAACAACACAATAGTAAAATGAGTAAAAGATTTGAATAGACATTTCTCGAAGGAAGATATACGACTGCGCCCAAAGCACACGAAAAGACTCATGGCACCATTAGTCACTGGAGAAATGTAAATCAAAGCTGCCATGTGAAATCGCTTCGCACCAGCTAGCGTGCTGGAGTAATAATCCTGAAATAACAAATGCTGGGAAGGGGCTGGAGAAACGGGAAACTTAAGCACTCCTGATAGGAAAAAAAGTGCTGTAGCCACCCTGGGAAACAGCTTGGCGATATGTCAGAAAATTAAACAGGATAGGCGTGTAATTCTACCTTACATATCTACTCAAATGAATTAAAAAAGAGATATTCAGGCTTTTGCATAAAAGCACATTGAGAATTGCTCTATTCAGAATAGTCAAAAGGTAGAAATGACACGATTGTCCATCAGCTGATGAGTGGTAAGCGAAGCGCAGAATAATCAGGCAGTGAAGCGCTATTCAACCATAAAAAGAAATAAAGCACAAACACACGCTACACATGGATGAACCTTGAAAACATCCTGCTAAGTGGGAGGAACCAGACCCCAAAGGCTACATACTGCATGATTCTATTTGCATAAAGACTCCGGAATAGACAAATCTGCACAAACAAAAAACAAATGATAGCAGTTGCCAGAAGGTGAGAAAGAACTAGGAATGTCCATTTAATTTGGGTTCAGGCTTTCATTAGGGACGATGGAAGTGGTTCACTCCAGGTAGAGGTGATAGCTGCCCAGAATTAAGCATGTCCTGAACACTATGACTTTAGCCCTAACAGCGAATATACTAAACTTCTATGGGTTTTACTTCAATATGGAGAGACACTGTCTCAATGCAAAACACAAACATCCTGTCTTTGTAGGCTAAAAGCACTCAAGGCAGACAGAAGCACTTCAGGCTTCTACAAGAAGAAGTTCCCCGTGTGGGACGACTTTACCAGCACGTCTGTTTCTCTCAGTACTGGAGGCTGGAAGTCTGACATCAAGGTACCAGCAAGTCCGGCGTCAGGTGACAGCCGCTTCCTGGCTTGCCAAAGACACCGCCTCACTGCCTCCCCATGTGACAGATGAGGCCTAGAGAGCTCTCTGGAGACCCTTTTACAAGGGAGCTGACCCCACTCGCGGGCCCTCGCTCGTGAAGATGTAGTCACCCCACCTCCAAACCCCATCCTGCTGCAGGTGAGGATTTCAACAGATGTGTTGTGAGGACACACAAACACTGGTCCACAACGGGCCCTCAGACTCCGAGGGGGCGGTTCCGCTCTCACACTCCGGAGGTGGCTTCTACAGCTCATGGCCACTAACTGGGTCCTGTGAATGGCGAGAGAGTCCGTGACTCCCTCCTCTCTGTTTCAGGGTGGTCGTGTTATGTTCACAGCTTGAACTGGCCGCGGTGGCTGTACTGACACCACAAAAACCAACACATGTGATGAATTAATCTTCTATTAACCCTGAGACCTGCTTTCAGTGTTGGCTGGGACACCACTGGACAGATGGGGACAAAGGCTGTTGTCTCCACTGTCTGTCTGTCCCTCTCACAAAATCTCTGGCCAGTGTCATCCATCTCACAGTACCAGGCTGACTGCAAGAGCCCCCGGCCTCAAGAAATCTGAGAGCTCATCATTTTTTTTTTTTTTTTCAGACAGGGTCTCACTTTGTAGTTCAGGCTGGCTCTGAGCTCAGTGCATAGCCCAGGCAAACCTCAAACTCAGCAATCCTCCTCTGCCTCTGTCTCCCAAGGGTTGGGATCACAGGCATGAGCCACCACACCCAGCATTGTGGTATGTGGTACTGATTGCTGGTGGGCGTGAGTCGCCATGCACACTATTGTTGTATGTGGTTACTGTGGATCGAACCAGGGACCGTTCACTTGTTAGGCAGGCGCCCCCATCACTGAGCTAAATCTCTGGCCTGAGCTCATCATTTTTGAAGCAAAGATTGACATGCAGAAATCTCTAAAGAGAAATAGGTAGCTGGTGGAATTGATTGGAATCGACAGAGATGGAAGCTATAGGGTCCTTTTACTAGCTGAGGACCTCGGGAGCAGCCCCAGGGATGGCAGGCCTGGCAGTCTGTGCCCACTCTGCCATCTTGCCAGTGGACAGCCCTGAGACTCAGTTGCCTTAGCTGCAGGAACAGCATGAAGACAAGCTACTGGAGGATCAGATGAAATAATTTATAGGCTGTGCCCAGCTCAGTGTAAGTGCTCAGTTTCTCTGCGTTTTTCAATAATACGCCATAATATTTTGAACTATCAACTAATGGTTCCTCCCCCACCTTAGTTCCTCCCACCCGTCTCCTCCCCACCAGTCAACACAGCAGGAGCCATTCGGTGGCTCTGGGAAAGGGTGTCTCAGGTCGGGCTCCTTCACACCGGGGAGGAGATCCCAGGAGACACTGCGAGGGGCGTGGGAAGACCAGACCGCGGGAAGCCGAAAAGTGTGTGTCTCCCACAGGGCACTGCAGCTCAGTCCCGCGGGGACAGCGGGGACAGCGAGGGAGCTGAGCTTGCGGATCCCACCTCAGGGTTCGCACCGCACCATGTGACAGCTGCCGCGAACCCGGGGCCCTTGGCGCGGCCGCCCGTGGGCATGGGCGGGGTTTATTCAAGACCCCTGAATCCCAGAATCCTGAGCCCTGAAAAGGAAATCTGAGGAATTCAAGCCAGGTCCCCAGGAGGAGAGGAAATGGAAGGAAGGGACGGTGCTTCCCACCTCAGCCTCCATGGGACGCTCAGGGTGAGGTGAGGGGACCCCAGTCCAGGGGAGTCTGCAGAGTGGAGCTGGACAGAGCACTCACAGCTGAACTCAGGCCAGGGACAGAGGCAGCCCCGGAAGTTCTCTTGCCCACAGCGCCCTTGTGAGGTGGAGAAGGTGGGAGACGCCGCCTCAGCGACTTTCAGCGGGTGAGTGGGAAGAAAAGGAGGCCGGGACTGACCACCGCAGGGCGGGGGCTTCAAAATAGAAAGTTCCAAGAAAGAACATTAGGCCTCTGACACATCTGCCAGCGTCTCTGCTTGGCTCTCTCTGCAGCCTGCTCTACGACCACGGAAAAGCCAGGCCTCGTAGTCACGGCTGATCCTTAGGAACTTACGGCTTCCTTCGGGGGATGCAGATAACCTCATGGGTCACAGCTCATTTTTCTTCCTCTGAATCAAGGTGGGTCAAGTTGTACTGTCTCCCCTGGATGGATGGGGAATCGAAGGAATGGGGTTAAGAAGGGAGGGAAGGGTCCAAAATAACCATCTAGTCATCTAGACTCAGTGTAAAGTGCTCACCCTGTTGCCACGCCAGCACTGCACCCCACAGGGAATTCGATGGATTCTTTTCCCTTTAGGGTGCCAGGCATGCAACTTCCCGCCCTTACATGCCCCGGCCTAGTCAAATTCTTTGGTGCCAATTTTGTGCAACTTTATGGCGGAGAAGTGATCTGAGAGGTGGGAGAAACATGAAGGAAAGAAATGATAATTTCCCAGACTTTATCACAAAACAATAGCCTCTAAGTGAACCTGGGCACAGATAGAATGTAGAAATGCCACGAACAGGTTTTAAAAATTTATAGTCAGAGTCCTGAAAGAAAGATCATGGAGAAATTCATGGAACACATTAAAAGGATTCAGCCTTTTGGAAGGAGCTGGCCACAGAGACAACTGCTTTTGCTACAAGTTTCTCAGTCTTCTTCCATGCCACACTGATGCAAGTTCTGCCCCTGGGTGAAGACAGCTGAGACTGACTGCCTCCCCTCCCCGCGTGTACCCATTATGTAGGGTATCACCACTATTTTTTAAAATTAGTGAATGTTAATATTTCAAAATGTTGGACTTTGTTCTGGGAAATCAGTACATGCACTTCACATATCTCAGTCTTTTACAGTCCCGTTACACCATCTTCCTTTCCTCTCAACTCCTGTTGATCTTCATCTCCATCTGCAGAAGCCTCTCATTCATGGTTTCCTCTTATCTCATTCAGTCATTTATACCATTACTTTAAAAGGGAACTTTTATGTCTTGTACCTTGATGTTTCCCCGAACCTCACATGTTCATAAGTGGGGCTTTTCAGAAGTGGCAGGTTCTAGAGTGTATGGTGCTTGGATTGTGGGTGTGTGGTATGGATTAGCCCATGGATTGCTTTTGGATATGGTTAATGGGAAGGCCCACTCTGGGTTTGTGTGGCATCACTCAAAAGGCTTGTAGCCTGGGTAGGAAAAAAGGGAAAGAGAGGTTTTCTTTGCTGCATCCTGGCCGTCCTGCCATGGACAGTTTCTTCACTGCAAATACCCTTTTCCATGCCATCCTGCCTGTGAGCCAGGCAACTATGCACTGATACCTCTACAAACTGTGAGCTGAATGTTTGGTATCATGTCTCAGCAACAAGAAAACCCAAACAGGAACTACGTGCACAGTAATGTGGAAGTACTTGATAATACTGAATAATACCATTTAAAACGGTTAAAAAGATAAATTTTATGTTATGTATTTAATCACAATTTTATTAGTTTGGAAAAATGGTATGTGGAAATTATTACTACACAATGAGGTAATAACTTACATTTACACAAAAAAAACATGCTGATGTTTATAGCAGCTTATTCACAATTGTGAAAACACAGAAGTGATGGAGATGTCCTTCATAGGCTCAATGGGTAAACGAACTTTAGTACGTGCAGACAATGGAGTATTATTCAGCAATAAAGAGAAGTGAACCATCAAGCCACAAAAAGATATGGAGGAATCTTAAATAAATGTTTCTAAGTAAAAGAAGTCAGACTGAAAGGCTAAGTACTGTATGATTCCAATGTTGACATTCTAGAAAAGATAAAATTGCGAGATAGCAAAAAGAAAAAAATATGTAGTTGCCAAGGGACAATGGAGAGGGAGGGTGAACAGGAAGAACACGGATGATTTTTAGGACAGTGAAGTCACTTTGTTTGATACTGTTATGGGGGATACACATCACTAAACACTTATACAATTTCATGAGATGGATCACAAGAAGAGTGGATCCCAAGGTATGCAGGTATCTGCCTGTAATCCCAGCAGTTTGGAAGGTGGGTAGACTGCAAGTTGAGCTCAGCCTGGCCAAATTAGTGACTTACTCCATCTCAAAAACCAAAACTCATTGGGCTCAATTCCCAAACCACAAAAACAGTGGACCTAAGTGTGGGCTTCAGCTGCTGCCCATGTGCCCATCAACTGTAGTACATGTACACACTCATGCTAGATGTTGATAGAAGGAAGACTATGGGAGAGGAGGTTAAAGTAGGTGTGAAAACTAGGTACTTTTCATTCTTTTTAGAAATAAACTTAAAACTGCTCCAAAAGTTTAAGTCTGTGAGCTCTAAAATATTTTTTTAAATCCATCTTTAAGAAGAAAGAGGTATACATAGTAAGATGTTCATTCTCACCAGCAAAGAAACACAAAGTATGTGCCACAACACCATATTTTGTCTATGCAGGGATAGAGGGTGGGAGGCAGGACCAAAATAAACATTTGTAGTGAGGAGGGAATTTCTTTTTTGTTTTGTTTTGTTTTGTTTTGTTTTTTGTGTTTTTTTGTTTTTTTTTGGAGACAGGGTCTCGCTTTGTAGTTCAGGCTGGCCCTGAGCTCACTATGGTGCCCAGGCAAGCCGCCGCGAACTCAGCAATCCTCCTGTCTCTGCCTCCCGAGTGCTGGGATGACAGGCGTGAGCCATCACGTCCGGCACTGTGGTATGCGGTGTTGATTGTTGGTGGGCGTGTCTCCACGCCCAGCATTATATGTGGTTACCAGGGATTGAACTCAGGACCTTGCGCTTGCGAGGCAGGCGCTGGAACCACTGAGCTAACCCTCCGGCCCCCAAGGGAATTTCTAAATCATTGTCAAGAAAGGGGAGATCAGTTTTTCTAAAGGACCATTAAAATAAATATATAACTTTTTAAAATATGCAAATATAGGCCACCATATGTGGTCTCATACTTTGGGAAACATGTCTATAATTTGAGATCTTAATCTGAGTGACTCTTCCCACCCAGAAGCAGTATCCAGAAGGGCCCAGAAGGATCTACACAAGGTTTGGACTGGCTGGCTCTGAACACCGCCTGTCTGCATTCAGGGCCTGTCCCAAAGGCTGCTCTGCCACCTGTCGGGGCCAATTACATGTCAGCTTTCACTCCAGCTTGACCCAAATTCATTCCAGTTGGTGATGAAATTATATTTTGCTTAAACAAATGAAGACAACTAAGCAGGCCAGAAGAGAGTTTACAAAAACACAGTGTGCAGAATGCCTGGTCAAAACAGAGGAGCATCCCCTGCAATCGCTTAATTTTCATGCACAAATCATGTGGCTTCCCTGTAGATGGTCAATAGGTTGCAGATGTTTGGGGGAAACGCCTGATGTCGGGATGGCCCAGGCTCTGTGAAGAGCCAGAGGGAGCTTCTGCTGAAAAGGCAAAAGCTTAGGTTCCAAGTCAAGTTTTGCCCTTGGGCCACTACATGGCTCAACAAGTTCCTTCAACTTCAGGATTTTCACTTGTAAAATGAGGATTAGACACACACTCTCTTTAAGCACTTATCATAGCAGCCTAGGAGCAATCTGCTAAAAATTATTAATATACTTTTCTCTTTCCAAGCCAATCCATTTTGCTTTGATCAGCTTACAGCTGAGGTTCCTTGCATAGTTCAAGCTCAGCCATGCCGCTGTCATCTTTGATTTCTCAGAAACTCCCAAAGCTTTACACACAACACAACCTCTCCACATGCAAACATACTCACTGGATTCCTACTTCACATGTTGGACAAAAAAAGAAAACGGCATTTGCACCACTTGGCAATGGCCCTAGCAGCTGACAGTGAGTGAGGGAATGCCATGTGACGTAGGCCCTGGCTCCCTCAAGTGGGCTCAGCCCCCATGTCCTTCATAATTCCCAAAACTCTCTGTGGAACACAGCTCCAATGTTTGCAGAATTTGAGGTTCAATGTGTACCAAAAGTATAACCCCTTCAATTATCAGCTGATTAAACAAGGAGATGAGCATTTAACACTAAACAAAAAACTGGCTGAGTTGAAGGTACTAAGAAATTCTCTTCACAGATAGCAAAAACAAAAAACAAAACAAAAAAACACCATTTGCCAGGCATGGTGGTGCACACCTGTAATCCCGATAGGAGGTAAATTAGAGGCCAGCTTTACAATTGATGAGCGCACTGGCGGTAGCTGAAGCCCATACTTTACATTAGGTCCACTGTTACTGTGGTTCTGAGAAGTGACCCCAACAAGTTTTGGCTTTTGAGATGGAGTAAGTCACTACTTTGGCTGGGTTGAGCTCAACTTGCAGTCTTTCTGCCTCAGCCTTCCAGACTGCTGGGATTACAGGCAGATACCAGCATACCTTGGGATCCACTCTTCTTGTGGTCCACCCCATGAAATTTTATAAGTGTTTAGTGATGTGTATCCCCCATAACAGTATCAAACAAAGTGACTTCACTGGCCTAAAAATCATCCATCTTCTTCCTGTTCACCTTCCCTCCCCATTGGTTCTTGGTAACTACTGATGCATTTTTGTTTGTTTGTTTTACTGTCTTGAAGTTTTATCTCCTCTGGGTAAGTCGGAGTTCATTGTCTCAAAAACAAAACAAACAACAACAAAAAAACACTTTCCAGCATCTTCTTCACCTATCCCCATTTCCACATTTTCTACAAGGACATTTGGTTTTTTCCTCCTATCAAGGTCTGGAGATCAGATCTTGGCATAGTGGTACATATGCATAATCCCAGGAGTCTGGAAGGTTGAGGTTGGAAGATCAAAAAGTTAAGGGCCAACCAAAGCCACTTAGTGACCGAGCAAGATCCTGTCTCAAAAACAGATAAAAGAAGACAAAATGAGACTCAGTGATTTTTTTTTCCCTTTCTTCAGCTCTGGGTAAATATGAGTGGCATTAGTGATGATGTGCCTAGTCTCAAGATGCTTGCAAGATCTGCCCTGCATTGGCAGGAAGAAGAGGCCCATTGGAGAGGGAAAGACATGCAGCTCCAAGCCAAGACACCCCATGGACCCCCTCTGGTCTACCCAACCCCTAACAGGCCTGGCACCCAACCATAGACACATCAGCCAGCCCATCCAAGATAAGAACCACCACCCCAAGCTCAGCCTCAACTTCCTTCCAATACATTCATGAGATAAACAGTCATCATTTTAAGGCCCTATATTTTGGGAATGTTCATTCGACAGCAAGAGCCAGATAAGTAGCATGACTTTAACATGAAGCTTGCCTGAAAGAATCTGAGGGTCATTTTGATTAGAGGGAATGTTGTCTTACCACTGCTCCTCCCATACTAACACAATACCTTTCCCAACATACATTGTTATTGATTTTTCCCATGATGCATTGCAGGCATGTATCATGGTATCAGTGTTGAAAAAACAGTCTCTATTATGGAACCTTCTGGCAGTGGCATTGCATTTGCCATCCTTTGGATATCCCAAAGTCTTAACACATTGCACTGTGATCCAGAGTTTTTCTAGCTGTCTTTCTGCTACCTTTCTCATCATTCTAGCCTTGTTGTTGAGGATAGAGACTGTGGCTATTCTGCCCCCGGTGCTAGGAATTAAACCTAAGGCCTTGCACTGAGCTACATCCCTGGCTTTTTTTATTTATTTATTTTTTAATTTTTTGAGAGAGAGGATCTTGCTAAATTGCTAAGTTGCCTACAAAGAATTCAAATTTGTGACCCTCCCGCCTCAGTCTCCCTCAGTGCTGGAATTACAGGGGTGTATCACTATACTCAGTTTTGTGTCTGGTGTTCTTTTCCTTTTGTTTTCTCATCCACTTCTCTGAAGGACTGGAATAGTTCGCTAGTTTGCATTTTAACATAAAGCAAAATTATCTTCCTTTGTTTCTTAGGTCAGCCCAGCTCAAGCACTTTTTTACACCCACTTTAGAACAAGTTTTTTCCTGAAGGGCGAGAGAGGGAGAGGAGAGAGAGAGAGAGAGAGAGAGAGACAGCGCAGGGAGTGAGCTGACACCACAGTGGAGCCCTCAGTGGCCCAGAGAGGGAGCAACACAGAGTCGATCTGAACAAACTGCATAAACTGCTGTGTAATGGTGCCCAGGGCACTCAAATTAATAACGAATTATGTTTGATTTAGTAAAAACATTTCAAACAAAAAGTGGTGGAACAAATTAGCACTCTTCAACATGACATTAAATGAAATATTGTGATATAACAAGAATAAGGCACCATTCCAATTACATCCCACCTTGTGAAACTCATTTCTGCATGAATTCCAGCATTTACTGAGCACCTAGTGTGAGCCACCAGCCGTTTCATGCTGGAAATAACAGGGTCCTGTTTCATATGGGACTATGGGCTGTAGGACTTTTTAAAACCAGGAAAGTCCCATAAGTAAAGGAGCTTGGGTGATGGAACTTATGTTCTAATTAAGGAGAAGGACAAGAAGTAGTTTTTGAAAATAAGTGACATAATGTATTGGAAGACAACGCACATTGTGAAAAAGGTACCGCAGGGTTAGAGAGGACGGAAGTATGGTGAGGGAATGTGGGAGACGGGGCAGGAAGGAAGCAGATTCCAATGGGTAGAGCAGGTTAACCTCACGAAGATGGCAGTGGTATTTGAACAAACACAAGGGCCTAGCAGTGGAATGATCCACGCTGGCACCTAAAGAGAGGGTCTCAGGCAATGCACAGGCCAACAAAAATGAAAACTGCCAGGGAATGAGCCTCAGATGTCTGAGGCATGGCACTGTGCTGCATTTTGCCCTGCTCGGCAGTGTCTTGTGATTCTTCCTAGACAAGTATTTTATATTCCTGGGCCTTTGTCTGCTCATCTGCAAAGTAAGGAGAGTGATATGTATATATAAAATAGTCTGAAATTATACATGCTATGGCACCATACTTGCTTAAATGACAAGTGCTTAAATGACAAGTAAGGGGACAATCTTAATTGCTGTGTAGTTAGGTCTCCTCTACGGCAGTTAAGATTAGAGCTTTTTTGCAGGCTGGAAGAACTGACTAGTACAAAGGTGAGAGATGCCATCCAGCACTGCCTTTCTTCCTTCATCTAGTACCACACCGAATGTGACGTTTTTGGCTCTTGCCAACACCCAGGCCAGATCTTCCCACTGTGGGTCTGGCATGTTGGAGTTTATCATGATTCCTCGCAGCTTATAATGCAGAAAATAAAATGCTACTGACACCACAATTCACCACTGCCTGGCAGGTTATAAACAGATTTGTTTATGATGAGAAAGAATGCAATTCAGAATACTGTATTGGTGATAGTTATTATTTTATATGATTACAATAATTAGCTGGGGAAATAGCAAACAGATGCAATGCTGAATTCAAAGGAAGGCCGGGAAAAAGAATCCCCAGGCCTGACATAGTTCCGAGTGCTACAAGAGGTAGCTCTTGAGTACTGAGCTACCCACACTGGAAATCCTAGATATGGACAGAAATTGTGTGCACAAACACAACATGTGCCAGTTAATTGATTGCTATTTTGACTATTATGAGACTCCAGGGGAGGTGACTGGATTGTAAGGGATGAGTTCATAGCTAACTGGGCTTTTAGGAAGTAGGGCCTATATGGAGGAGGACCTTGAGGACTGTATCTGTACCTCAAGGACTGTATCTGGCCCCTAGCCCCTCCTCTTGAACTCTTGACCTGTGTGCTTCCTGACCACCATGAGGTGAGCAGCTTGCCTCCCTGCACCTCTCCACCATGATGTTTCTGCCTTGGATCCAGCTGACCATGGACCAAAACCTGTAAAACCATGAGCTAAAGTTACCTGTTCTCCCTGAAGTTTTAGGTGCTAAGTACTTTGTCGCAGCAATGGAAAGCTGACTGATACCCAGAGCCATATGGGAGCAAAAACAGGCACTCCTCTCCATCTGAAACAGTGAGACCTGGGTGAAGGCCTAGCAGGTGCCAGGATCCTCCCTCCTCAGGGAGCCATGAGACACAGTCCCTGGGTTCAGTGGTGGCTAGATAGGGAGCCTGGATCTCACCCTACTCCCTTCTCCTGCAAGGCAGTACCAGATGAAGCCATTGGAAACAGAAGACTTAATATAGGTTGGTTCTCACACAATGTCCAAGTTTCGTAAAGACTCGCTGGGTGTGTCAAGAACCAAAAAGATGAATAGTGTGTTTTTTTTTTATTGAATTCTTTATTGGTACAATTTATATACATCTCAAAATCACATATAACATTGGGAAATTTGTACTAGTATATGCCACAAGTTAATTCTCATTTTTACCCATATCCCTACCCACTCCCCCTCCTCCCCCCTTTATACATGCTCTTTTATTTTCTTTCTGTATCATATTTATTCCTTCCCCTCATCACATT